>JAECUM010001439.1:0-232563 GCA_016617855.1 Megalonaias nervosa
TATATATATATATATATATATATATATATTGCAGTATGATTTCCAGGGGGGGTCACGTGACCCCCTTTACCCATGCTGCGGGCGCCCATGCATGTACTATAAGTAGTGAATGGGGATACCTTAGGGAAAATGGGACCTCGATGTTAAAATAGTAAGTTTGTACTATAGGGACAGTGGGAGTTTAACATGGGGAAATTTAACATGGGTGGGACTATAGCGGGACAAGGTAAAGTTTAACATAGGTTGGGACTGTATAGGGACATGGGGAATTGAACATAGGGATGTATAGTGACAATGGATTGGGACTGTATAGGGACAATAGGAATTGAACAGGGGTAACGTCACGGTACTGGACACTGGCAACAATGTTGCAAGTGGCTGACCTCAATCGGGCGGAACAGTGTGGCAAGGGGTTGACCTGAATACGCGTTACTCTAGGGACAAATAGAGACATAGACATAGAGACGTGGTTAGAGACAGGGTTAGAGACATAGACAAAGACATAGACATATCACACAAACAGATTTATGAACATAAATCTATCACACAAACAACTATACAACCGACTAAAAATTCTTTAAGGCAAGAGACAATGGATATCTTTTCGAGGCAATGGAGTGGCCCCGAATAGAGCCGTTTAACTTTTTCTAATTTCTCTCCTCCCTTCTTCTTCTCTACCATCTTCTCATCTTATCCATTACATTTGTCTTCTTCTTCTTCCCATTCTCTTTCTTCTCCTCCTCCTCCTCCTCCTCTTGTTTCCTTTTCTCATTCTCATCTTCTTTTTCAAGTTTAGCATTGTAGGCTCTCATTTGTACCTTTTCCTCTTTGTCCTCCTTCTCTCCCTTTTCCTCTTTTATAAACTCTCAAACTCTTTCCTTGGCCTTTCTTAAATTATTGATCTCCATTTTTATTCTGTGAGGACTATAACATCCATCTTCCAACCTAACCAACATTTCCTCCACCATCCCTATATCGTCCACCACTTCTTGCAACTTCTGCATTTTGTTGACGTGATTGCTTGCCATTCAGCTCATCTTCTTTGAAGTTAATCAGTGAACGCTGGGATAGCCAGACTGACGAACGCTTCACGTAATATACATCAAGCACGGACGTGAAGGAAAACATCCCCCTTACACAAAAACTAACAATACCCACACCATAACCAAAAACATGGAACGCGCGAACCTAAAAGAAACAATCACGTTCACTTTTTACCAACAAACACTCATTACATATAAAAAACACATAGACTTTCTTACAAGCCAGGGAAACGAAGTGTTTATAGGCACACTGCCATTCCATCACTTACACACACACACACACACACACACACACACACACACGCACACACTCCAGCGCATGTCACTAACCCCAATACCAGATATATTAACATAATAACCATTTGGGCTTGCATGCACACCACCATAGAGGGGTTTGTCTGCTTTCTCCCTCTGTTTTTCCAAATCTTCTTTTTAAAACTCACGAGGACGGAGTTCCATCCCAAACTTTACTGATTTCATACCTGGTTATAGCTTCAAGATCATATTGTAAAACAATTTAATGTAATTCTTCAGCTGTCATGTTTTCTTTTGTTCCAACACGGTTTTCTCGTGGAAATATCAGCAAGTTTCAATGGGATTTCACTGGGGTAATTTCAGAAAAATTAATCCATTGTTTTACTGTCGTCGCAGAAATCATTGATTGATTTATCGATGACACCCAGCTTGGTTTGTGTATGTTAATACCGATCTTGGTAATTCCCAGTCCAAAGTGTAGCGTTTAACATTACCCTCTGTTGTTTCCAGCGCAGTTACTTTCGTGTCATTATCAGCAAGTTTTGTTGTAACTACATTGGGCTCCACCCCCCCCACCCCACCCCCCAAACAAAAATCACCGATGGTTTTAAAGTCGTACTGGATAAGATTTTTAACGTAAACGGTTAAATACCTTTACATGTTGATCGAGTTCAACTTTTTTTGTCGCCGCGTCCTGGTTTAGTTCTGGGTCGGATAAAGCGACAGTTTTGTTGTCGTTCATGTTGAGTCCGCCGTGCATTGTATCTCCGGGAACATGACTTCATATTTCATCTGCAATAAGAGCACGGGTCATTCCAGAATCTCTAATTTTAGATACCTCGTTGATTTCGGCGAATTTGCCGGCGACCGACCCTAGTATTTTAGTAACAATAACAATCATTTCAACATTGCTAGTTTTTATCTGGCCAAATTGATTTTGAAACACGAACAAGTTCGTTCTTGTCTACCCTGGTGTAGTCCACTAACGCGACTAAATTGTTTTTTGTGTCAAACTTTGATGTGTCCACGAACGCAGATGTTTGTTTGCAGTCTCTCCGCGCGTTTGATCATCCATAAATATCTGTGGTCATATTGTTATTGCAATTACAACAATTTTTAATTACCCGGGTCGGTGGTACGTTCTAAAAATTGCTGCGCCGTATATATGTGCAAATCGTTCACCGTATTGGCCTACATATAGGAGGATCAATCAAGGTTTGTGTTGCTAGTGTTGATACCCAGAGCGGTTTATCGCTTCCATTCGCGGCGATATACTCGATAAAGTCTCTCGGTGGCGCCTGATCATAATAATCAAAATATATGACGATCCGTGGAATGATGTATTAAGCTACTCAATGAGTACTGGGACCTTCATGCGAATGTGGATTAAGTATTCGTGTTTCACGAGTCCGATACGCATCAGATAATTTATCGCGCATAAAAACCCTCTCCAATACTTGATTCGTTTTCTCCACGCCATTTCAAGTAGATCAAAGGTTGACAACGGCGCTACCGGGCCAGTCGTATCTATTTGTCCGACCTTTGGTTAATCTTATCCCCCGGCCGCTTGTTTTTCCCCGGGCCAGTTAGCTCACCTGTTATTTTTTGTGCTATTTTAGTGCTGACATATCTTGCAGCGCCAAGCGCGGCTGCTTTTGGAGCAGCGGGTTCAGCAGCAATGGTGGTGTCTTTTCATCAGCCATCAGTAGTGATATTGCTGCGAGAAAGGCAATATCTTTTCGGATTCGGATGTATGGTTGATCTCAGCAGCGCATAGCGCTATTTCCATTCCATGACGTGCTTTGCGTGCCTCATTTAAATGAATCATCAGTTCCTTGGTTAGCTCCAGTCTATTTGGCCCGCCAGCTGCGTGTTTGATAATCGCATTGTTGCTTCACGGTTGCTATTGGCGGCCGATCTTAGTTTTGTAATTTGATCCTGACTCAGTTAAAGATCAACGTGGTCGTATGTGCTTTTGGACATGTTTATATTGATAACGCGCGTATGATCAATTAGAATGCTAGCATTCCACTTCATGTTTATCACTAGGTGTCAACGACCTTCATTCGTCCGCCAAATCCTTCAACACGTAGTGTTTTGTCCGACAATATGACATTAATACATCTATATGCGACAACACCACTTGGAAATGCTCCCAAGCGAGCTCGAAAATGCATATCTACGACGGATTGTCTAAATAATCCATATGTTACAGTCAAAAGTAATAAATTGGGTACAACATTGTGAAATCCTTCCGAGATATCTGGAGTTCTGTGTCGACGTTCTGGTCGGGTCCCAAGAAATTCATCAGTCTGTGGTATGGTCGTGCGACATGGATCTGCTGAAAATACTTCTTCGATGGTTCTTGATGCCCGTTTTGTCACGGCGATACTTTAGACACGTTAAGGTGGTCTAACATCATTTGGTTTCTTGTCTGCGAGTTCAGCCGTCGAATGTCTTGAAACGCTATAAATACATGTAGCGGCTAAGAAACCCCCTGCTGGAGTACGATCTGCCAAGTGAACAGACCTGTTGATGCACCTTAAACAGCGTCTGTCGTCATTGTTAGCCTTCTCAGGGTAGACTGGCTGTCGCCCTGCATAAAACTAATTAGTCGCTGTTCTTCAGTCAACTATGGTGTCAGCGTGGTCATCCACAGGGAGAATTTTGTCGGTGTAACCCGGCCATGCAACGCTGAAGGTGCGCCTTCAGCGTGCCAAATGGCTTCATCGTCATGTGGATTTAGCCTAAAAAATAATGTTTCTAACACCCCTGCAAATTCCGTAAATTCGCGACAGTGGAATTACACAACTGATTTGACCTTGTGCGTTAATTTATGATCGACGTGCTGGAAATCCCGAGATGAATGTGGCATTAGCGCCATGGACTACAGCCCAGACATCTGCATCGACAATACTGCCATTATTTCTGGGTCATTGAATATTATACGTGCGATCATCAGCATTATCTCTGATATCATTGGCTAACATCATTGAGGGCTCTGCACTGCGAAAATAATCATCGGAATATCGTGCAAGTTCAAATATTGTCGTTGCCACGTTAACATTGTCCAGGCATGCTTCGATTTCCTTGTCATCTATGATGTAACGGGCGCTGTTAAAAAGAGCCATTATTCCGTTGCTAACAAAATCACCACGTTCCCCACCGACGTATGGATTGCCATCGATTTTCACGAGAGTTCCTTCGACCTCAATAAACGCTTCAGCGTGCAAGAAATAACTGCTTGCATCCTGAACCTGTAATTCTATTCGGCCCCGTTTATTTGGCACACGAGCATCATGAGAATATTATTGGTAATCACGCACGGATTTATCAATCAACATTTCAAATAAGGGATATGATACACGTTTGGACATTTTATATTATAGCGGATGATCAATTGGTTGTTCACGCCATGCTGCCCTCAGTCAGATTCGCCCTTAAGTTACTGTCTGTTATCAGCAAATTATTTAGTCGTGCAGCTGTTGCGTTACTGATTATTTTACTGATCTTGGCGGACATATCTTCAGTAGGTGTCAGCAGCAGCACCGCCGTGGCAAACTATTAATGGTCCGCGACGATTTTCTTGCTGCAGTGGTCACACTGGAAACCAATCTAGCCTTGGCGGCCTTTTCCCGGGCAGCTCAAATGGCCTTCTCATTGACTTTTTTTGCCAGTGAAATTCCATGTTCGCGAGCCACTGGGGCAATTCTGCTAAATAACCCCTGAAAAACATTGCCAAGTTCATCTCCGTAATGAACTTGATATACAGGTGAGCCTGAATTTACTACCCTGATAGGGGTTCTTGACTCCCGGATTGCTGCTTAAGTTTGTAAGATCGTCGTTAATTGTCGCCGACCAATACACCGCCGTGTCCCTGATATACAAACTAACTACAAGTGTTTCTCCACGTATATCAAGCAAATGTCCATTTTGATCTGTTAATGTAAATCTCACGTGGGAATGAATCTTTCTGTAATAGCGCAGAAACATCCGCTGAGAGGGCACCATCGTGATTAAGTTGCCCGGAGACACATTCGGGTAAAAACTATACAAAATATAACCTTGTATGGCAACACCGCCGCCCCCGATAAAAAAACTTCCATCAGTGGCGTTGCACGTGAGATTTACTTCGATCGTCATGTGATGTTAACGATGCCAGATACCTTATGACGTCCATCCCGATCTAGAAAATTATTCAAGTTTAGTTCTACAGTCGCACCTGCTACCCACCCGAGCACAGTTTTGATCGAAGATGCTCCTACGTCGACTCTGTAGCCCGAAGATTTAGTCTCGATGGCTGAAGTGAGCGTCGGCTTGTGAACGGTAATTGCGAGTTTAGAATATCGTCCTGTTATCGTGGTTATACACCACTGAAATTCAGCAATGATTGCCTTGATTTCGTAAGCGGCGTCGGGAACTACTACGGCGTGCCATTCAGGTGCAGCGATTTCATTGCCACCCGTTCGCGTTTTCCATGAAAAAAGAAGCGTGTTATTGGCTGGTAGCCCACCAAATGGCGCTGACTTAATGTTGGGTCAACTGTAAAGCGCAGCTGAGCCAATGCTATCTCAAGTGTGCTACTGGGCGGCGCCATAATCTCGCTGAGAAATACAATATCAAATTCTGGCTTCGTGAGCACCGACACTATCGTGGTGGTATTCGGGGTGATATTTGCAATTATTCTATCTCGTCATAAAATTACTCTGTTGTGATTCATCGTGGATTCCATTATTTATACCGGTAACACATGCAATTGTACCTATTTATACCACTAACACACGTAACTGTAGCGATTACTCACTGTCGCTATATGCTTTGTCGCAGATATGTGACCTTTTGTTGATCAGCGCGGAGTACATATGCGGATCCATGACCTCGCTCGTGTACAGCTGCTGACAGAATTGCCGTTGCTTCGGTGATGACATCGTGGGAATTATTGCCCGCATGTAAACTACCCACAAGGGATTTTAATCGATCAACTTAGGTCAACGTTATCGGGACACCACTGTGTCGCTAGGCCGCTCCCTGTTGTTTTTATGGGAGCGGCCACATTCGTTTTTTATATTTTATTTTATTGTTTTATAGTATTTTAAAAAGATTTGTAATCGATTTTTCAACTGGAGGTCAAGTTGAATTTTCATCTGGAGGTTCACTTGATTTTAATTACAGTGCTTATATTCAGATAGGGCAAACCCTGCTTGTCGTGCAAATTCTCACCAGCTGGGGGCATTGTCATTCATCTTACTGAGATCGCTAGCCCCTTGATAAGCCCATCTGAACCAGTCTCCATCTGATCTGGGATTTTTTCGCTTCAGTAAATGTTTATCTCTGTGGTCATACTCACTCGAGGAAAACTTGGCGGCGTTATCAAAAATTTTCTTACGGTCATCTTCGTTACAAAATTGTACCACTGTTTCTAATTCTGATTCATACCCTGGCGCTTTCTCATACGCAAACTTGTCAGCGACATCACCGACTTCTTTACGTGCCTCCTTGGCGGAGGTTTATGTGCGTTCTGCTGCTTTGGTTTCCCTAATTTGTTCTGGCATGTTTGCCGTGACGCGTCATTGCTTCAGTGTCCCCGGAAGACGATGTAGTGTTTACGCGGTTGCTCCTGTTGCCGCGATGATTCTCAGACGACTTAATTAGCGGGGCAAATGTTTATTCGACTCTCACAGTGAGATCATCCCTCGTTGACAGAAGAGATTGTAATTGCTCTCGCACAACATCACGCACTAGTAAATATTGTTGTAGTGTTGCCAGGTGCTCCTGCGCTAGTCATTATGTTCTATTCATTATGTTGCAAGTGCATGCTTAAGTCGATGTGAATAATCACACGTATATTTTATTAATGCCAGTCCTGTACCACACTGGAGTTGACATCGAAATGGTAAAAAATCCGTGTGGGATTGCTTGTGCAAGTGAAAAACATTTTTTGAAACGGGTTTTGAAATATGTGTCTCCGGGACACCATGTGATATGAATATTTCTGAGCGGGTGTGAGTCTACCACGTTGAACGCAAATAACATATTGGCGTTGACCCATATGACTTTTGGAACCTGCGTGCATTGTTGTGTGATATAGATAACGTCAGTATTTTTATGTCTACCCTTGGAAGATATCGCTGATGATTAGATTGTTCTCAAGCATCACGTCGTCGTACACTAAGAAACTGTTAATACCGCTATCTATGTCGTCGATGGCAGGTGCGTTTTCGATGTTGTTGATGTATTCAACGTCATTGTCGCCTTCGATGTTCTTGGCGGCCTAGTTTTAGTCTCGCAGGATGTTATAACACGTCTGGTAATCTGCGGTTGGCGCAACCAGATGAAACTTGTCCCATCGTAGCATTCTCATAACGAGGTATAGCAACTGAGTCTTACAACAACCAGACGGTCCTATGATTTTTTTCAATGAAAATTTAACTATATGAAACCCGTTGGGGGAGAATGAATTGTTCCTGGATAGTAAACGTTCTTTGTCCTTGACCAATGAATTGTCTGCGGTCGTCATGAATTGACTGCTGCCATTGAGATATAAAATACCCATCCGTTTATATTGTCTGCGATGCAAAGGTTTCACGGACCCAGCAGACACAAGCGTAGTCACCACGAAAAATAAACGGCCCACAACCACAGGGGTGTGCACGATGTGGCACGAACAAATATAAATTTATGTCTGGCGAGCAAACTCGCAGACCGCTAATGGTACATGGTGGCGATATTGCATCGTCGTTGGGGGAGGCGTCTTTATCGCCGCCATGGGAGAAGTACCCAGGACAGAAACATTTAGCAGGATATAATTAATGTGGTCCTGGAACTAGAATGAATATCCGACTAGATCCACGCGACGTTCGACTCGATGGTGAGAATTCAATCAATGAGATAGACCGCTTATGTTATCGACACGATCTTGCATACCTTAATCATGATTTAACTCAGCGACACATAGCTGATCCTGAGTTAAATGACAAGTTAAATAACATTATTTCACCAACAGCGCGACAACGACTTGCACGATGGTTAATAACAACCGACATGCGGGCAAAGTTAGCGGTGGGACAATGAATTGTCCCAAGGTAATTAATTAGGGTGTTAATAAATATTGGTGTTTTAATACTGAAATGCAAACATTTGGAGTTCTTGTAATCTAATAATGGAATCGATTTATTACAGTCCCAGTGGCTACTGGAAAGTCACCATGGCGATCAGCAAATTAGCGAATGCTGCTCGCGTGGATAAAAATGTTTCTGCTGATTGGTTGGCGCGACAAGCATTATGACTGATTTATTTGCCGACTTAAAAAAAATTCCGAATGGATTTTTTGAGGTCAGAACACCAAACAGAATTCACCCGATATTTTGTTTTTGTCACACGACGGCAAATACAAATACGTTCGACCATTTTCGATTTAGCCAGTCGCTACAAGGAAGCTGTGCCGTTGATAGCGAAAACGGCCACAGAGGTCGCAGGCGCATTCGGAAGCATATACGCGCGTGGACCATTAAGTTTGCCAAGTCTACTGCAGGTTGATCCAGGCCGAGAATTTCACGAAGCAACTGCGTTGATGAAACGTAACGGGGTTAAAATTCGCCAGGGACATGTTGTCATTCATGGCGATCAAGCTATTATTGAACGATTTAACCTTACACTTGCGGAACGATTATTTGGACATCTATATGCGCAGGAGATGTTGATGCAACGAAACGGATGATCAAGAGAATGGGCAGCAGGACTTCCTGCGGTGGTAGCCGTGTTCAAAAATAAAGTTCGTGCGCGATCTCGACGAAGCCCATAATAGCAATAAAAAATATAGTAACACCAGTATGGCGAGTTAATGCGCAGGACACCACCGCTAAAATTTGAAACAAGATTGGGAGGCTCCAGGTTGGGAGGCTGTAGTGCGATATCTATACGCACCTGGAGAAACTAGAAAGTGGAACAAGAAGAGCTGGATCAAACTTACAATGAAGAAGCCACACAGACACAGGATCGTTCTTGACAACCTTTGCAATTGCATCGTAAACATCACCGAAGTACAATTTAACAAAGCGGTTTGATGAAAATTGTAAATTAGCTGACCAGGCATGTCTGTTATGCTCGATAAGTTTTATGATTACCCTGCTGTTGTCAGGTTATCGTTGTGATAATTGGTGCCTTCAGTGACCGTTCGAGGGCGGTAACATCACCGAGTTTAGCACCTATTTTTCTAAAATTATTTTCCCACTGAGATATTTTCGCAGGTCGTTGCTCACTCAGTAGGACCGAATCCACGTGTAGAATTTGTGAAATATGCCACACAGTTAATTTAACCGGTTTTCATAGGGGCCAGTAAGTTCTCGTTGGGGTTGTTCGTGAGATAAACTACATATATCACCTCGGTAACTGGATACATATTATTGCAGTAGATACTATCATTACCGGTCAGAACCCAAGGGGGAGTCTAAGATGTTATCTTGACAACAGACGCATCGTGACGTCGTTCCACCTGTATTGGATCAATTTTGTCTCTGATAACCCATTCGTCATTTCTTCCGGCAGCTGTTAGTTTTATTACGAGAAAGTACTTTTTATCCTGGTCAATACAATATAAATAGATGCATCACGCGCGTCATTCATTCAACCATCATAAACTCGCCTACGTCTCTGAGTATCAAAATAACATGTGGAATACACGAATTCCTCATCGTCATAAAAAATATACTGATGCAGTTCTGAAAATTCTTTGGGTGGTATGGTACTGTGACGTACACGACGATCAAGATCAAAAAATGGCCCTGCACGTGCAGGTTCAACCTCTGATAATCTTTGAAAGTCTTTTTCAGTATAAAATTTGGCAACTTCATGATCACTGAGAATCTTACCAAGCGCTACATAAAGGTCATTGATTTGTGTTGTTTGGTGTGACTCTGGACAGACCACTGACATTATACAACCACATGAAGAAAACTGCAGCAAAACGGAGCACCTGAAACAACCTACTCCGCGAACTGGCAGGCTCAACCTGGGGCACGAGTGCTCAGACACTCAAGACATCAGCTCTGACCCTCTGTTAATTAACAGCAGAGAATTGCGCTCCAGTATGGGCTCGATCATCCCGTACCAAGCTAACTGACGTCCAGCTCAACACAACAATGCGCATAAAATATCTGAAACACTACGTTCTACTCCTTTGCCATGGCCGCCGATACTCAGCAACATTCTTCCTCTACATCTCCGTCGCCAGGAAGCAACCATAAAAGTGCTGGCTAAGGTTTATGCCAGTAAGAAATATCCACTGTACATGGACATCACCTCACATCCAGCAGTCCGCTTGACTTCGTGACTCCCCATCTGGTTAGCTCCGTTGCCGGAGGATATGACAGCTATTTCAGCAGGTTCTGCACCTTGCTGATGATGATGCTGTTAAATGGCTGGGCATGCACTGCACACGAAAAATAAATAAACAAATTGATTTGTAAAGTTGAACGTGGCCATGAAAATTTTTATCCCGGTAAACTGAAAATAAATATTTTGTGCCCAACAGTTTCTTCATTTCTTCACTCAGGAGCTGATATTTTCATGTTTTATATATATATATATATATATATATATATATATATATATATATATATATATATATATATATATATATAGTTACGTGACAAGGGCTCGTACTCAGTAACAAAGAAAAGAGTGAAAGCCAACAAGCTTTGTATATTTTAACAAAATAATTTATTTCCCTAGAAAACAATGTAAAAATTGGTAAACAGGACTTACAGTTTGTGAATATAATCCAAAATTTGATCCTAAGAATGAAAACACAAGTCCTATCACTAAATAGTTCCATTAGAATCCAGGTTCGAATCTCGACGAAGTACAAATATGGAAGGCGATGACGTCAGATGTGGTCCATGTACGAAATAACAATTCCTCATCTGAATCACAGTTTTTGTTTCCGAATAATTCCAGAATAAATTTCCATGAATATCTTTCAGAATTTTTTTTATAAGAAAGTCAACTTGTTGAGTTTCCAGGAGAATAAATTATTAAATCCAAAAATCAGACGAAAAACAAACAATCTGGCAACAAATAAAAATAACACCTTGTTCCTTCAAAATGTTACAACGACTCTGCCAGAAGAATATTAAGAATGCGTATTTAAACACCAAAAACATCATTTCAAGTCTCGCGAGATGGGTCATGTGGTCTCTTACTACAAGAAATCCATCACGTACGCCAGTGTAACCCCACTTAAAAAACCAGTCATAAATAAACGTTGCTTACACATGGTGATCACGCAAGGAAAGTATGACCCTGATACGGATCAATCATTTTAACTGCCTGTTTACGTTCTTGCCAACCCAAAACGAACTAGGTTAACTAAAAATAATTCTCATGCAACACTTTTACGTCTTAAATAAACAACATTTGCTAAAAGAAAATATCGAAGAATTTTGAATCCTTTCAATAATCATTACAATAAAATGTAATGAAAAAAAAAAATAAAATAAAAAAGAATTTTAAAACTAACACACAAGCAATTGAATTACATATACGTAACAATATCTATCTATCTATCTATCTATCTATCTATCTATATATATATATATATATATATATATATATATATATATATATATATAGAGAGAGAGAGAGAGAGAGAGAGAGAGAGAGAGAGAGAGAGAGAGAATAGGATTGTTATGAAAAAAAATGCAGGCGGGTCATCTGTCCATGCCTAATGAAGGTTTTGTGGCGAAAGAATTACAAAAATCTCACGTTCTTGTCGTCGGTTAATTGCGTCATCAGCCACAGGTATTCCAAATTGTCTTTTGCACTGTGACCGAACCGCGAGTTTACCTTACTTCACACATATTTTTCACGTCCGGCGATGATTTATAACCAACTATTATTTATTGTCTATTGCGGGGGAAAAAAAAAGACCAAGATGGGATTGTCTCTTATCGGGATTGGCGCACAGATCTACAGGTAACACATAATTAAGTAAACTAAAACGTCGAGGGATATGTGAACTGATACAATCAAGAAGATAAAAGCGTGTAGTATGTTCGAAATTAAGAACATCGATATAGATGGCAATGTTACTAGGCCTACGTAACTTATTCCAGGAATGATCATTTCCTAGCTTTTTATTATTCCTTCTGATGTCTTAGAATACTGTGCAGATACATTTGCATCGTGGTTGATGCATCATCGAAAGTAACTACATATATATATATATATATATATATATATATATATATATATATATATATATATATATATATATATATTGATTCTGACTCATTAACATGAAGGCTGCAGGCGACGTAATAGTGTTTTCCCCGTACACCAACGTAAAATAATTCACACGGAATAGGGAAGTTTCCAAATGCGTTTTTATGTTTTCTGACAAACATGGTCCCACATAATTTTATGAAAATGAAAAGTCTATAACTCTTGAAAGCGCTAACTCCCCCCCCCCCCAACGTTTATAGTTTCAGTTTTAATTAGGACAGAGAATAAAGACTATAGATATTGCTATATTTATTGTATTCAATTGCTTAATGAAATGCAACTTGCAGAAATATATTTACTAACTCCCTGATAAGGGGTTGACCACATATCCCTCCCCCTCACCCCGACACGTGCATTGGGCCACCCAAATTGCTGTTACTTTGGTCTATCATACAGGTGTGTGATGTAATAAATGAACATAAAGGTATTTTGTATATACAAGAGTTTCAACTGGTAAGTCGGTCAAGTGTGTAATGCTTGTGTACTGAACTGAATGTGGGCGTCATCGGCTGAATTTTGACCCAAATAAATTTCTCTTGCGGTGAGTTTAATACAAAACACAGCGCCCGTCAAGAACATTTAGCATCTTAGATTTGTTTTTTAATGGGTTTTCGAGTTTTGAATGTATCGGTTAGATACATTAAATGTCCTCTATGAGTAGCATGATATGAAAGCTTAATTGCTCAGGATGGGTAAAGGGTCGGATCGATGGGGTGGGTGGGATGGGGTTTCCAGGGTTTCCGAAAACCCTCTCTGGGCCAAAAAAACAAAAACAAAAACGAACACATACAAACGTACAGTCACTTGTGACTTTAAGTCTGACCATAGTTTTATTCTTGCGCACGTTTATTTGGTACTATGTACGTTTTGGGTAAATAGCCACATAGACTTTTGCTTTGGTGCCATTTCGAGGAAAGTCTCGTCTCTTTTGAAAATTTGGACCCCCCAACTTGACCTGATATTGGGGGTATGCACCTCTAACCTGCCGCCGTGGCGTCATGGTAAGAAGGAGATTTGGTGCAGGAAAAATGCTAGTTTCCTTAACATTTTTAGATCCGGAAATGGAACTGCCTTTAATACGCAGCCGGAACGTTCGCCAAGAGTCACAACATGCGTGCCTTCTGTTCGCAGGGCTTGTGACTGTCTTTTTTTTCTTCCGATCAGAGTAATATGACAGAAACTTTTGTGAAAAATATAATTCTCTTTTTTTGTGACAAGACGAGAGATAGAGGGCGTTACATATCAAGAAGGAAAGGTCAATGCCGAAAGCGCTTCACCAAAATAACCCTCAAACTTTGTAGTAGCAATCTCGCCTGCAGCCCGCCGAGGGCAATACTTTTGGGTTTTGTTTCGATAGTGAAAGCGCAATTACCCCCTTTTCCTGTCCATGTTAAACACTTGTTTTTGCGAGCTGCGTCAGTACTCCTTTGTCGTCCACTAATGCGGAATCATCAGACGGTACTAATGATTTGCGTTCTATGTCTGGTTACTAACCCATCACTTCAAGATTTCTAACTGATGATCAAGAACAGGCCAAATATGGTTAGAATAACAGAGAAACCCCTCGGTTCTGCGTTGACGTTATGACCCCTGTACCTAGTTTTATGACTATATTGTGATGCGTTAGCCGCAACGGCAGTGCTAACATTATGTGACATTAAGATCTCGTATACACGGATTGAAAGGGACGCCCACGTTCCGCCACTGCAACTATTGAGGAGGAGATTGAAGTAAATATCATCGCATGGGACTCTGATAGTCTCGTCATCGTTACTTAGTGTACACCTACCAACGTTTCGAAAGTCTTGCGTTGAATCCTAGCGATAGAAACAGGACGCATACATGGCTTCAAAAGGCCACCAGCTCGTCCCCTGTCACACACCTTATGAGTTCGGGCGTCCGCCTCAATGTCCATAGGGCAAGTGTCGCCATTAACTAGAAGCGATGGCCCTAAGATGATTGCAGCGCCGCCACCAAAGAAACCAGGACCACGAAGACTCAAAGTTTGCTGGTGGATCGCCTCCTTGTACTTAATTTCAAGGCCGATAGTGCACTGCTGGATATTAACTGGTGTTTTTTCTTCATGTAAAATACGTATCGAGAGCTACTTAATGATGCATTCGCCTAATCTGTGCCAATATGGTTTCCCCGTAGAACTAACTACCCACAGGAACAGCTTGTAGCAGGTGACTGTTGTACCCATCAAGAATATTGTCGGATGTGTTTATCTGATTGAGGTGAACATAAGGCCGCAGGATGATAATCAATCACAGGAGTTTGTTGCTGCTTTTGTTATTTATATGATTCTCGGGAAAACCGTAATATCGTCGAACCCATAAATGAAAGCTAGCAGCATGTCAAGACGTAGTGTATAGCCTCGGTCAGAGGCCGTGATGCCGACTCGCCCAGCTGCATCGTTGTAGTCCGCACTCAATTCAAGAACGGCAGTATAAATTACTTTTTCGAACGTATGTGTGATCTAATACCCATCCAGAATGGCGATGATATTAACTGAGAGGTGGATGTAACTTCCCGCAGCATCGGGTAGTGGTATTCTTTCCGATAAAAGAGAAACAATACCAAAGGTATTGTTACCAATTGCATTGTTGAACTTCTGGTCTATACGAATTCTTGATGAGCGCTACACGCGAATTTGAGTGGGCGGGTTATCACTTGTTCTTGAGCCCAGTTAGAGGATTGGTCAGTACGACACACTGTCAGAAGCTGCTGTTTCGCGGTTGTGCAAGCACTAGTGCCAAGCGATGATACTGCCTCAAGTACTTCGCTTTAAAAGCGACTCGTAATATGACGGAGAGAGAGAGAGAGAGAGAGAGAGAGAGAGAGAGAGAGCGTGTGTGTGTTCACGTCTATGATCTGTTGCTCAGCCTCGACACGTATGTGCGAAATGGTGTTTCAGACTAGGTTTATCGACGAATTCGATAAATATGCGCAACCTTTAGTTTCCTACGAAGATATTGTGAAAAGAATGGAGCGGTGAATATTCAAATGAAGTTTTGGCAAAAACCAGATAATCTTTGCCGTTAGAAACACGACCACCGACTGTGGTGTTAGCGTTCGCTACCACCTGCTTGCAGCAGAACAGCCTGCGATGGAAGAAGCTTCCACTCGTTTCAAGTGTAATACAGAAAAATAAAATTATCATCAAAGATGCAGTGTACTCTTCAAGATGAGCAACAATTCAATATCAACAATATCAATTTTTCCTACAAACGCCTTTGCAATGAATTTACTGTTGACGAAATACCGACTGGCGTAACAAGCACATCCACAACGATGTGCTCAGGATGAATTACAACTATTCTACTGCTTACCACGAGCTAAAACTGATCTATTATTCACATCAAGGATCTGACGGAGAGAATATCTGGGTAGCATTCATATTTGACCAGTCCCAACGCCTCACGTCTGCCTGGGTGGCTCGTCCCAATGAAAACACAGGTTGAAACGAAAAATGCAAAAAACACAGATTGAAATGAAAAGTACAATCGTGGAAGGAGAAAGGCCGACTGCTTACAAAAAGTTTCGCGAACTTGTGGAAAAGGCAACTGATATCCCAGAGGACATTCACGATCTGCATAACAAGTTTCAGACCTACTCAAAAACGCCATATGCGAGCTGGATTAAGTTCTTGGGGACGGCCTTAATATGATCCCATCTGACATCTATGCGAGAACTGTCGCCTATGTAAGGTATAACGGGTTTCATACGGCGACTGCTGACATGGTGCTTGGCATCAACGTCGACAGGAATTCAGCAAGAGTACCCGCACAAGTGGCTGAGAAAAGCACAGTGGACAACCACATCTAACAAAGCATGAAGAGGTGGAAAAAACCCGCCAGTACCAGAATAACAAAAGCTGAGGACCAATTGTCGTTTTTCTACAGAACTTATGGTATCGGGCGCTGCATGCTTCGAGAAATGATTTACAAACTCGCCAGACACCCTTTGAAGCGCCGCCTAGAGTCCAACGATCTCTCGCATCTAGAGATTATTAGGTTCCTGTGCTGCCGCTTCCTTGAGCACTACGTTCTCTGATCCAGCGGCAGTGAGTAGCTGATGATCTGTCAGCATGCATGCCTTTAGAGATTAGGTTTGGGATCTCTTCTATGCTTGTGATGAAATTCCTTGTGTTTCAGCCGAGACGCGTAATCAACCCCATGCTCTTGTAACGTGGATAATGATAAGAATTTGTTTTGGTTGTTTTCGGGGGCGCTCACCAGTTATTATGTACTTTTGAGAGAGAGAGTGACGTATGTAAGGTGAAGTTGTTTGCATTTGAAACATGCACAGTAGAGAGAATGTTGGCAACCTCTGTGCTACTTTGATGTAATGTGGCTGACATTTCTTTGGATATTGTACTTATGGAAACTGTACATGATCTAAGCACACTGCTAACTAAAATGACTGCTCCCTTGTGCTAAAAAAATCACCCTGAATTACTCTAAAGTACACCATCTTTGGCACCTATTAAAATTGGGAAAATGAATTTTGTCCAACTAGACAATACCAGCTTCTGAAAGTGCAATGGATTAATTACCAAATATACAAAATGTAAAAAAAAGTTATCGGCTCTTTTTTTAAAATTTACTTCTGAAGTCCAGGAAGCGAAAATGACCAAGTGGAGCTAGCAGTTTTTTGAAAGATGCACATCTGGAGTAAGGCCAAGCTGAATACTCTATAACCCATATTACACTCATCAATCATACACAAAAATAAATTAAAGGTTCTTGGAACAATACTTAATATATACAAGGTCTTTTTTTTAAATAGCCAGTATAACCAGTGAAGAAACCCGATGAAATTCTCTTTCTTTAAAAAACTCTAACTCTATGCAAAATACGAAACTGTAGAGCGCCACCTTCTCCACATTAACGGAAACCAGATTTTACCCCCACTTTACTGCTAGGGCAGCATCCTTTTTAGCTCGAAAGTTTAAATTGATTTCGCGCTTTTCTAGAGAACTCGTTTTGTTCATTACATACATCAAACTCGGCTAGGCGTTTTAGGTTCCCCCGTAGATGCAACATCTTGCTTCCACCCGACTGGCACATCGCTGCCACCTGCCGGAGAAGGCGTTTCAGTTTTGAAGTTCTTCTTTTTCATTGATTTCGGCAATCTTTGCAGTTTCAATTGTTTCGGCATTGTTTGGCCAAACTTTTCCGTCTTAAAGCAGTCTTCAGCCATGTAATTTGCTTTACACAGCATCAACTATGCTCGCTTATTGAAGAGAGGGCACATGCACTCAAATAGCAACTCGAGTCAATACGGAAATAAACTCCACCATTCCACTCATTCCGCACGATTGCTGTGACCAAAAACTCAATAGACGGGACCAGTGGGGCTGCAAGGAATAAGGAGGCTCTCAATGAATCCTTTGACAAACTGGGAAGAGCCAGCCATGTCTAGTTGCTCGTTACCATTCGACGAGGGCTGTGGAACCGGAAAAATACAGTGATCGTCGATTGGACGCCAGGTATATATATATATATATATATATATATATATATATATATATATATATATATATATATATATACTATTCGAGTAAATTGTAATTCAGCATCACTGTCTGTGGGAAAATGTAAGTGAATATCGCTGTACGAGTGAAAATCGATGATATGTATCATACTCGTTGATAAACCAGAGAGAGAGATCGAGATCGAGATCGAGAGAGAGATCGAGAGAGATCATATTTGTTTATAAATGCTATACATTCATCATCCCTGGCGATAGGCCCATATGTCAGTCATACGTGTTTATGAGCTCCATACAGTGGTTCTCGTTTGATAACTAGTTGTGATTTATTCTGTTCAGGAACGATTTCATTTTATTATATCCGTGCCTGACTCGGTGCCCATCGTTCTGTTGCTTTGTTGGACTTTATAAGCATCAGTACGGTGTCAAAATCATTAATCGTTCAATTACATTATAAATAAATATTTCATTCACGAAATTGTGTTCAGTATCTTCGCAAGATTGAATACCAACCCGTCTTCATTCTGATGCAAGCTAGGAAGGGTGAAGGCAATTGCCATACACTTCGAGGACATTTCAGAAAGCCATGATTTCCGACGCGACACTGACGATCGAAGGCGTCTAAACCAGGTGTATGCAGGCGTGATATCAGCAGTGTGAAGCGGCCTTAAAAATAACGTGAAGGGAATTTATCAAGGATGCGGAGCTGCATTCGATAGACATTGGTGAATTTCACCAAAACAAATTTGTTCTAGTCTTCGACATGAGGTTACGAAAGATTACACTCTCTACGGGTCAGACAGATCGAAAACGCGAAAGAAGGTGTAATACTGCAACTCGAAAATTCGGCACAGGCGCCACGCGTGTTGAACCCCAGGATATACATCATGATTGACGCTCAGTTCATCATACAATATAACTAGTCTATGTCAGCCATGTGGTAACCTGGCGTTCCCCTAGTTCTTTGATAACTTACAGCCACACCAGCTCCCAGATCGTTGGCGTCACGGCTGTGTCAAGAGCGTGTTTGCATGAGAACTGCTCCAATCGGCATTTACAGTACACACCGTTTACATCGTCATCACATGCCTGACCGTACGCCTCAACAAGCCGTACGATAGGCCTGGTTTCCTCAAAGAGCGAAAGTATTTCTCGTAAACCCTAATTGTCTGATCCGGACGCCCTGCTTTCTGCGCTTGCTAGAAGGTTTAAGGAAACTACCACGTTTTTTCTACTTGACGATTGCTAGAGAATGACTGAAGAAGCTGGCCAAGTGGAAGATTTACCTACCCGTGCCGAGGAAAATTCCCAAGCCGCGGTTTGATATTCCAGCCCCTAGCGAGGTGTATCAGGCCGACCTCCAATTCCGCTGCATGACAGCGCATGTGTGGTCTGTGATAAGTATGTGCCGACCGTTGTTGTCGCCTGTCGTTACAAGGAGTCTAAGCTCTTGGGCACTAAGGAGGCTACCAAAGTCGTCGACGTGTTAACACGTATCTACAAGAGGACCCGCTAAACGTGGCCCAAACTGCTGAGGATTGACCCCTGACAGGAGTTTATGGGTGCTGCGTTTGTAACTCGGGGCCAAATACAACTGACGTGAGGCGGGGAGAGGCTGTCGTTCACCGTGCCGAGTGGCTATTTGGTTATCTTGATACCAAGGAGATGTTGCCGAGACGGCGAGCGCAGCAGTGAGCGATTCCCTGATTTTGTGGCAGCTCTGAAAGGTAACCAACTCGGACTAAGGGAAAGAGACCTATTAGTGCCGTTCGTGAAACAGCCGAACGATTAGGGTCAGCTGTGAGGGCCTCGCCTACGACCAGAAGGAAAACGATGCGCACAAATTTCGTTGACGAGGAAATGCATATTGTGCATGAATACACTCATGCACCCCCCCCCCATGTTCTTACTCATCGCACTGCTTATCGCAGATAAATAGCGTGTAGGGCGATCCATTTATTAGTGTCCGTTGTTCTTAGACTCGTATTTTTATGGGGCAGACCCACGTCTTACGCTGGTCGCTGCGTATTCCGATCATGGACTACCAAACCTCTTTATTTTGTTAGGGACACTCCATGTAGAGGCGGCGGCGACCGTAGGTTTTTACTACCGTCCACAAAATGCATTTCACATCGCAGACCTCTGATTGTTTCGCAAGCAAAATGCTGCGCACCCACTAGTCATGTTAATATATATATTTTTTTAATACTTTTTAATTGACAAATGAATTAGTGGTCTACACATCGCGTATCATTTGTACTTTTGTACAGTGCTGATAGTTTCACTAAACTATTTATTCAAGTCATGCATGGGGCCAACTCCTTCTCAGCGCCTTTCTGACTGACATGGGCTGTTTGATTTATACGCGTTTCATCCAACGAGGCTCCCACTGCATGTAATTTCCTACGGACAATGGTTTTACTTAGCTCTTGATGCAAGTCATATATAGGACAAGCTATTTTTCAGCGCCTTTGTGGCTGACTTGTGCTAATTCATTTGTACAAACTAGGCCTTTCTTTGTTTATGTCAAAATACTCGTATGACTTTTACGTTGCACTTCTCTAATTAAATTAAAAGACCTTAGTCAGAGTGCGAGCTCGAACACGCAGTATGTTTTAAGCTCGGGATGCCTTTACCATCACAGCTAAACCCACTTATATCATCAATATATATATATATATATATATATATATATATATATATATATATATATATATATATATATATATATAAAGTTTTAATACAAGCTATCTGTCTCCATCATCCGTCAATATAATCTTTAAAATAGCTTCATATTGTTATATTAAATATGACCCATGATAAGTATTTTCCATTGATGTTATGTCCTATCAACGCCCTCATTTACAGGCACATACCTACTGAACATCAACTATGTACACAAGTACACTGAGATTCATTTTAAATTGAGTGCATTATAACACACCTGTATGATAGACCCATGAACAGTACTTTGGATAGAACCATCCCATCCCCAGGGGGGATGATGGCATGTGGTTAACTCTTTATTAGAGGGTGGGTAAAAATCTAAATTCAGCTTTCCACATCTACTGTTTTAAATACTGAAAACACCCCTCCCCCATGAATACCAGTTGACAGCAAGTGTGACATAAAAAAGAAATTCTTTCCAACCCAAAAGCAATTGTAACACGGCTTATTATTGGTTTTCGTGTTATCTGTTGTCCATGGTATCTACACAAGGGCTCGTATCGTTACACACACACACACACACACACACACACACACACACATATATATATATATATATATATATATATATATATATATATATATATATATATATATAATGGCAAGCAACAATGCTAAACCTGTGGGTATCATTACGCCTAAGTCAATAAGTTACCATGCCCTTTTCATCCATGGTTTGTCTGACTTGATCGAGATGATAACTGGACTTAAGGTTGGAACTGAAAACTCCATTCAACATTATAAATCTTTATGCAATATACTCCCGACTTAAATTTAAAACTGTCAGAAGGACAGCATTGAAAATAAAACCGTCCTAAATTATTCACAACTATGTAAAACACTATATACAAATCTACTCAGCAATACACACGAGTGATACATTTTAAAAATACAGTAGAACTTCGATTATCGGTCAGGGTGTGGGACCGAGACCGTGACGGATACGAGAATAGACGGAAAATAGAATATGTACATTAAAAGTATTATGCAATAGACCGGGTCATCAAAAAATCATAGTAAGTACATGTACCTGTTTTTAATATTTTAACGTACAATGCCCTGACGGTTAACAAAGACTGACGGTTAATCGGGTGCCGGATAATCGAAGTTCTACTGTACTTTTATCGTAACAAGATATGTAACTGTCGCAAGGCAATATTGCACCAATTTGTTCAATTGCTATTTACTCTTATATTCTTTTATCTTGTTTTACAAGCTGAATGTTATGATACATTTGGTGATACTATACAGTACTTACCTTACTCAACGTTAAATACTGTCAACTTTCACGATCTAAATACAGTTAGGCAGTTATAACGGTACCAGTTGTACAACTCCCAGGTGGGCGGAGCTTAAGGTGCATTCACCAATCACATTGTATTCGGAAATAAACGACAATACTAGCTATGATTGGTACATTATATAAAAGTTTTAATTTCTGTCGGGCTTTAAAAAAAAGTTGAGTCTCTTTGCAACATGTGAGATTATGTTATTCATATCTAGATCATATTTTGTATTTTATTTTATTTTTTTTATAAAATTGTGATACACATCACTAAAAATGCTTCTGTTGTAACCGGAGAACTCTTATCTCCGTTTAGTTCAAGCAGAATTATCTCTCTTAAATGCAACGTAATTCCTGCTTCTGTCCTCGTCCAATTGACAATCTAGCATTGCTTTCTGTGACAGTGTGTAACATGCATGCTGAGGTAGGATAGACAGTATATTCATTTCACAAAACATTAGCATTGAGGTCTTTGGAAAATCAACTGGTACCGTGATAACAGTACTTTTAGCACGACCGTAGGTTTACTTTTCTCAAGCTGATGCCATTCTGCCATCAAGGGAGGTGACTTCTAACTTGAAGCGCACAAATTGTTGATTAATCTTTGACAGGTTGTTACCCTTTATCAGAGTTGCACCTTTTAAGGCAGCTAAAAAGCAATATGTAAAAAGTGCCCAGTAAGTCTGAGGAAATTCAACGATACACGCATATATTTAAATACCTTCATTATATTGGCAAAATAAAACCCCATTTTCTTTTTAAAAAATCGCTTTCTCTTACATTTGTATCATTTTTCGCTTTATCCAAAGTCCTTCAGAAATAATTATTCGAAAGCTTATGCTTTTTTTAAATATTCAGTATTATTTATTCTGTCGCGGCAGATACCTTCCCTCTTCTATAAATCCCACAGGTTTCCGATGCTTTGTGACTAACACTTTTCTTTATTAAATATAAACGGAAAGTATAAATTTTGTCGGCTTTGCTGAGTAAAATCCTCTTGTATTATTTGCCTCTTGCTAGCCCGAATAAGGATGCAAAAGAAATAGCTTCCCGCGGTTGGATCAAGTTTAAGCATGTTATTGCTTCAAGAACGACAATTTAAAAGGCATTTTTCATGATAATCGTGTGGAACTCCATCACACACTAAATGACAATGGAAAACCGCCACAAACTCTGTGTGTGTGTGCGTATATATATATATATATATATATATATATATATATATATATATATATATATATATATATATAATAAAGATCATGATGCCGGTCTGGAAAATATTCATATGTTTGACAGTAAAACTGACCAACAACAGTGTAACACTGGTCTGAAATCAGCTGAACCGCTTTCGGAATCTACCGATTCCATTCCCTATGGGCATAGACCCACACTAAAACATTTAAGCAAACGAACCTGAACCATGCACAAAAGCGACGTTACTCTACCGAATCTACATAATGTATGGCTGTATATATTTTTTAAAAAATTATAGAGTAAAAAGTGAATACAATGAGCAAGGGTTGTACGGAGCTCCTTGTTACGATGCATCTGAAAAGGACGCTCGCAAGATGAAAAGTGTTTGGCTTGGTGCTTTATGTCCGCTTTGCGAGAGCTTTTTTAAGATGCGGATGCATTACAAGGGCCACGTTCTCAATCAACTAAACTCACCAACCATTACAACTCAGTCAAACATTCTGTCGAATCCCTTGAGACGCTGCCAGTAGACTTCAATCCGAGATGGACCGAACCAGAGCGATTACATCAGGAAAAATGCTGGAGTCAGCATCTAAAACAAACGGGGAATTTGGTCCCAAGGATAAAATCTACGCTGTTCATGGCAGTTTCCTATTCTCACAAAAGATATTTTAAAACTCATTGTACAATAATTTTATCTATGTTCCAAATCAGAACAATTCGTTACAAGCTACTAATCTTTTGTCATATTTTTCCTCCTAGTTCTATTCTTCTTCTTCTTCTTATTATTATTATTCCTTTCATATCATCTTATTTATTCCTTGATCCTCGAGGCTCCCCATCCCATGTCGTTCGAGCAATAACTCCCAGAGATTGCAGTCTTTTGCGGCCTGTGATGCTTCTTTAAGTGTCATTCCCCTCCATTTCCGTGATGTTATGCAGCAAGTTCTTGTCATCACGTACTTTTGTTTTTTTTTTTGCCATATGCGGTGCCTTGTATGATGGTTTTGGCGATTCCTAATGATGGCGCGACGAAGTTTTCTTTTTTATGATTGTTGGAAGGTCATCATGGTCACCAGTTGCTGACTTGATGGTGTTGCGCACTTCCTCGTTAGTTTTGCGGTCGGTACTAGGAATTCCTAAGATGTATCAATGTTTAATCGCATTTCAAGAGCTCTTACCGTTCTTCACCGTCGTTGTTTTAAGTCCATGTTTAACAGCCGTATTGACACACTGACAGTCAGCGCCCTTGGTAGTCTAACTTTGATCTTGTTGATGATTTTGTCTTTCCACACCTTTTTCAGGTTTAAGAGGGCAGCTACAGCCAGGGCGATTCTGGACCCTACGTTCGCGATGGTAGATACAAATCCAAGGTTTTCGAAGGAGTGTACCATTTCTAGGTTCTAGTCTTTCCATGAGATGTCATGCTGTAATCGGTTGTATAACTGGTTGAGGAAGAATCTGGGAAAACCCCGGTAAGAACCAGCACACGGGAAGCTACTGGCAAGCTGTTTCACATACCCACATTGGCCGAACCCACGACTCGAACCATTGCGGACAGAGATGAGATGGCAGTGATCGGTAAAGGCGAGCGCTTTATAGCACTCTATCGGTGTGCATATCAAGTTCAGTCCATTTCACCTACACGTTTTCTGCGCATTTGTACCAATTTTTGTAATACTGTTGATTAAAACATCGAGATGCGACTTACAAAAATCAAGGAGTCGCAGTTGCTAGTAAATTCTACATTACTGCCATAAATAGTTAATATTTTCCTGTGGTTACCACTAAAATGTTTACTTTGGTCTTTGAACTTTAACGATTTTTTTTTTAAGGTGCTGAAGCGGAAGTTTCCTTTTGTTTGAGAAAATAGGACTTGATGTAGCTTAATATCGTAACACCGGCAGATGTCCAACTGATTTTCCAACAAATAGCGAACGCTGAAGTTCGTGAACGTAACCCTAACTGGCTCCAAATTTCGAAAAGACACCTCAAGTCGCCTTCCTTCAGATCTAGGAAAGTAAAAACGATGCTAGTAAAAAAATTCAAATTATTATCCTTGTCTGGTGTATTCAGTGAAGATCAAAAACAAAGGTAGCGCTTTGTTTTTGTACATCTTTTTTCTTGTGTAATTTTAGAAACATAATACAGCACTGTAACGCAGAGTACAACTATATCAATTTCCTGGCTGTGCTTCGATATTGCGATTGGGTCAGTCAATTATTTGTTGACGTACATGTATTTTATCTTTGACGGTAAACTCTACTCGACTCATTTTTGGCGAATGAAAATATAATCAAAGCCGATATGGTACGAACGATCTAACACAGTCATAAAATCTGCGTCCTTCTCCAGGCGTTCGCGCAACGTTGGGCTGGTATGCATTCGAACTAAAGCGTTCGAGCACCTGGCGAATGCGTGTCAAATTGCCTTCATTGTTATTGCAGCATCGGTGTTTGCTCAAACTGTTTCGGCTTCTCTAATACAGCGACATCGTTTTGCCGCCATGCTTTCTAATGTAATTAATATTGGATCTCATGTTTATCTGTTATCAGAAAGACATTTGATAATCAGAGGCGGATCCAGAAATATCGTTTAGTGTCATTTAAAGGTGGGTTAAACATGTAGGGGCGGGGTCTGTGGGGCAGAAACCCCAGTGGGGACCCAGAAGGGCGAAGTCCCCAGAAGCTGCCATATTTTACGCGTTTCGAAGGCATGAATTTAACCATCAACCTCTAAAGAAAACAAACTTTTGGAGAGTGGAATTTAGATTTTTAACCTTGCTTTGAATTTTTTTTTTTCCCAGTCATATCGCTACGATGTCTGTAGTATTGCAGTTTATAGTGATGTCTAGCACTGGGGCATCATGCCGCAGACATTTAGCATCATGTCTCACCCAGTGTCACATTATCCTGACACCAGGACGACCAGTCCTAACACTAACCTCTAAATGCTGAGCGCCAAGCGATGCAGCTGCTAGTACCATTTTTTAAAGTCTTAGGTATGACTTGGCCAGGTTCGAACCCGCGACCTCCCCGTATCCAAGGCGGATGCTCTAATCACTTAGGCCACATGAGGGGTACAAACTTTTGGAAATTTTTCAATTGTACTTCCGATAAGAAAATCTTTTAAATCGTACATCGATAAGAAATAAAGGGTCCACATAAGAATTTAAAACTCTACTCTACAGTTCAAGAAAACGTTTCCAAGAGCCTAGCATCTGGAAATGCAACATTCGACACAGTTAACGGACAAGATATGTAGATAAGAAAATAACATGTTAATTGCCCCATGGAGGCCTTCATCAATCTTCGTAACACCAGGAACAGACCAGAAGCTTTATCCTGACTTAAACTAGTTTCTCATCCATCAGGATGAAGTAAAATATAAACAAAATGTACAAATATATATGGAGGTTTCTAATTTTAAGAAGCCAGGAGGAGGGAGCAAGATGAAAATGATGACATTCATCCAATTAGAAGTGAAGACAATCAAATATGTCTGGTTAAAAGGTATGTGTACAATTATAAGGCATGCTGTCAAATGGTGTGCAAAAATGTTTGATGATTGGTGAGCCGTTTTTCTTCTTACTTTCTTTCGTACAAGAAATAGTAGTGCTTCAATGGCAATTGCAAGATCATGTGTAACAACTCTGAAAAGGGGGGATGGGCAAATGCCTAGAAAAGAATGAAATCAGTCACAGTCTATTGTATTGTGAAAAGAAATTCTTGCATAAAAATTTGATGAATTAAAACAGGTACTGACATGCTGCTTACAAGAAATCTCCAATTTCAGTTATTACTATTAGTATTATTGTTTGCTGAGTAAAGGCCCTTAACTCTCTTTAGTAATGGAAACGAAGAGAGATAACCCACAAAATGAAAATTTATGTTGAATTACACACCTGCAAGCATCCTGCAATATAATTAACAGTACTGAGATACTTGCTTACATGCAAATGCCAATACAAATCCAAGATTTGTTAAAAAGGGCCCAAACCAAAATAAAACTGGAGGAAAGACTGTATGGGCAGCTTAAATACTAAATGGTATGAAAATTATGACAACTAGCTAGTGGGTCACACTGGTTGTAATGTGAGGACGGACATGCTTGCAGAAGTGGATGGATGGATGAACACAGAGAGAGAGAGAGAGAGACAGAGAGACAGAGAGAGAGAAAATGTAATTTCTATGGGGTTCCTGAATATTGAATTCCAGGCTGAGCAACTTAAGACTTTCTGAGTTTTGTAAGAATGTAAGAATGAATTCTCTCCATGTTCCTATTTAACATTCTAATGGCAGAATAATGTCCACTACACTATTCTGATGGGAGGGGAGGAGGCACAGTTTAGTGATGCACAGAGATAGGGAAGATAAGTAGAGCTGATTTGAAATATAAATGTATTAATCACAAAGGGCCAGAGGAAATACTATCTATATTTTCAATTCAAATGTTTACAAGAATTTCATTTAAAAAATATTGGAAAAGCACACTTGATACGTCATACCTCATGAAACATAAAAGTTTGTCATAATTACACTCCTTACTCAGTAACAGAGAGAGAGAGAGAGAGAGAGAGAGAGAGAGAGACAAGAGACAGCATCCCTTACAAATATAATTTCTCTACAGAGAAATAAATAGACTTCAGTAAGATGCAGGTGCTTCTTTATTAGAAAAATATATTTATATCTGTGTTTAGTATATTAAGATAATATTGAAAAACAACTAAAATTAGAGGTTCACATTATATACCAATTATTAGTATGCCGTTTA
The DNA here is from genome assembly GCA_016617855.1 of Megalonaias nervosa. NCBI lineage: Eukaryota > Metazoa > Mollusca > Bivalvia > Unionida > Unionidae > Megalonaias > Megalonaias nervosa. The sequence goes on from JAECUM010001439.1 coordinate 28,054, forward strand.
TGTCATCTAACAAAAATCAGTCATGATCCACATAAGCTTTATATGGTAACAATGTAGACAGTTATAACAATGGTAAAGGTATCCATCTGAGACTTTAAAAAAAATGACAATTCAGTCAGCCGTCACTAACAAAGTAAATACAACATGTAATGGCTGCAATGAAGCCACTATGACCCAGTGAATGTCACTTTAACAAAGAATGAATCACACAATGTAGAATTATTTGTTTCACATATGACTGAGATTTCTTTGGAAAACAATTCACTGAGCAAAAATAAGGATGTAATTCAAATAAAATAAATTTTCATCAAGATAATTATGCACATTGTCAAGTTTACATTCTAAAGGAAACAACATGGCTGCTATAACATAGCATATTGACTGATGTAAAACAGGCACCTAAATGTGACCAACATAGACACTGACCATTATGCAATGTCCCAGCATATCAAAATCTACTGTCTTTTAAAAGTAGAACAGTGGAGAGCTTGATATGCTGGCAAAAAATGCATCTGTGGATCCAAGTCTATTGTGTATCAGCAGATCTGGGTCTGTGTTGTTGTAGTTGATGAATATTACATCAGCAAGTAAGTTAATGTGTATGAATTGTCAAGTGCATGACATCTGCAGCTTTTCATTATTTAAGGCAAGCAACTTTTAAAAATTTCAGTGAAACAGTGGCCGTAATGTTTCACATGTGCCATCTGGTACCTAGAAATATGGCAGAGAATTCAAATATAAGTAAAAACTAAATGTAAAGTAATATCATATGCTGCACTCAAAGCAAAATAACAAGAAAAATACATTTTTCTTTATTTCAGCTCCAACAGTGAAAGATGAAATATAGCTGTTTGAAGAATCTATTATCTGGTCAAGTCAGACATGACACATCATCTGTGTAAGCAGATCCAGTCAAATGTATGGAAAAGGATGGTATGCTTGTGACTAATCCCAGTGCATAAGAGTAGTAAATAAAATCTAATATGGAATGCAGTGACCAAATAAGCTGTGATGTGGAATCAGAAGTAAACAACCACTAGTATTAGGCAAGAGATTCAATAAGCCAATACAAATTTAGAAGGCTGCTTGGGTTTCTGACTATAACAGGCAATTTGAAAAAAAATTTTTTTGTTGCTCAGTTAGAAAAGCAGCTGTCTGGAAGTGAAGAAATTCTGGCTAACTATATATGTGATTTTACTTACTAAATGAAAGGCAAACACATGGAGACACTTGCCATTCTCTGCACATGAGTTATGTGCATCAGTCTGCCTTGGAAATGGAAAGTAGCAGCAAAATAAACACAAGTCTCTCAATGGGACTGATGCTCTTCCATATCCAAAGAATTTCCAAGATAAGATAATATCTTCTTTTTAAATGGCGAGTGTTAAAACCATCTCTGATATCCTTGAGTGATATGATTTTGAAATTAGCCACTGTGTCAATGTAGGACAAACTAGACACCTATTAGAAGTCCTTTGGTAAAAAGGACTAGATTTTCAATATGTTCATTCTGGCAGCTAAATTTGAGGTACGACTGGCACCATTTTCATTAGGACTAACCATCTATCATAATTAGTCTTCTTGTAAAAACCTCATGAAAATTAGAGTATAAATATTAATTTTTTAAGTTACAGCCATATTGGATCAGACTGGAACCATTTCATTATGGACCAACCAGACATCATAAAAAAAAGAATTTCACTGAAAACCTCAAGTTGATATGACCATCTATTCAGAAGGAGTAGTGATAAAAAGCGTTTCAAGATGGCTACTGTGGTGGCCATATTTGTTGACTGAATGGAACAATTTTGAATTAGGACCAAGCAGAGACCATACGAAGTCTCCAGGTGAAAACACAATGGTTGATATGACTTTCAGTTCACAAGAAGCAATAACAAGATTTTCAAGATGGCTGCTGTGGTGGCCATATTGGATATTAGATCAGCACCATTTTCATTTAGGATCAACTAGACATCATAATAAGTCTTAGGAAACTATTTTGTTGATATGGGCACTCAGGAGTAACAATAACAAGATTTTCACAATCGCCACTGTCGTTCAAGAGGAACCATTTTCATTTTGGATCAACTACATGTCGTAAGAAGACGTCTGTGAAAACTGCCATGTTGAAATAACTTCCATTCAGGAGCAGTACTGATAACAAGATTTTCAAGATGGCTGCCACTGTGGCCATATTGGATATCACAACACCACAACCAACTAGACATCATAAAAAGTCTTTGAATAAAATGCCCATGTTGATATGACCATCTATTCAGTAAGAGCAGCAATAAGATTTTCAAGATGGCTGCTGTGGTGGCCATATTGGATGACTGAGCAGCACCATTTTCATTTGGGATGAACAAGACGATGGGATGAAGGTGCATGTAAAGTTTCATGGTAAGTGATAACAATCTTGTACTGACAGATGGCAATCGACAGACAATAGGCCCTCTCATCTGCCATCCAGCTGTGACCAGTAGAGCTAATAAGAAGCAATGTTTAAGACAGAGGAACGTTAGTCTAGATATTGCTAGAGAAAGAAACAAAATACAAAAGTCACTCAAGCATGAAAACTAGGTCACTGTGACCTGCCTTTGGTATGGTTGAGTCTCCATGAGATGCATCCACATACATTTTTATGACTGTTGGTGATATAGTGTCTCAGATATTGATGGTGCAACAAACCAAGAGCTAGAATTACTTAAGTGACAATCAGGTCACAGTGACCTGATTTTTATACAGTTAAGTTACACTTAATAAGATTCATCCACATATCAATATTTGTGAGTGTAGGTGAAAATGTAGTTGAAATAGTATCCAAGATATCGTGAGCATAACAAAAGAATGAAAAGAGACACAAACATACTAGCAAAACAATGTACAGCATAAATCAAACAAAATGAAAATAAAATCCATAGATAACATTAAACTTGACAATATATTTAACAGAGAAAACAAAGTACTATGTTTACTGGAAATCACTATCAAATAAAAAGTTGGAATTAGGAATGATATTCAGATGAGTTGAAACACAATGATGATGAAAAGTCAGCAACCAATGTAAGGATTGAAATCTAATTATTAACAACAGTCCCACCCTAAGTAAAACTATATTCACTATGGATAATGAATTTTATCATGATTAAGTAAATGACAAATTACTTATTTTTGATTTTTGCACTTGAACAAGACAGTAACAGCTGTAATGCATTCGATGAAGTCTGTGTGCACTGTACCACATTTGAGAGATTTGACAGTAGACTCTTAACTGGGTGATTGTGACCTAGTTAAGTGCAATAGTACTCAACTGAATCAAGTATATCAATTACATTTCGTCAGTCAAAAACAATACAAGAGGTACCAGCTATTGAATGTGACAGTTGTTACAATCTTGGTAGAAAGCAAAAATTCCACATTGTTCCTTATCTTATAAATTATGGCACAATTAAGCATATTTTATACAGTACAAGTTACACTATCAGCATTATTATTATTACTTACTTCTAATATAAATTCAAAATAAACAAGCATATCAAATTAAACATTATTAAGGGACACAGTGTGGAATAATTTCCATTTCACACTGCAGTCTTTCTTGTGGTATCGTAATATTTGAAATTTTGTTTTTCTCTGAAGTACATTCTTTCCCTATTTTTGAAATTTGTACTCTCTGAAATGGAAGTGTATGGATCCAGTCAATTAACTACCAGGTGATTTCATTAAAATGCATCTTTCAAACCACAGCTTACAAGATTTTTCTCCCTTGTGATATCAAAATGTAATCTGATTGCAGATGGGGAAGATTTTTTTGAGTTGTTTCTTAATCCATCTCACTATGTGTTCGTTTGTATCAGTCTGACTTGTATCTATGTTTTCCCCAATCTGTCCACCATGAAATATTATGCATTTATGTTTTAGTTTAAAGATTTATCCAGAACATGCAAAACTAATGAAAAATGTAACAATGGACCGATAAAGATACAGGTTATATCTTAGAAAAAAATTAAACTAAAATGATATGATGATAAAAGAATCAAACCCACCACCATTTAGATCTTTTTCTTGTTTTGATTAAATCTAATTGCTTTATAAAACATCACAATTGAAAAATAAGGTACTGAGGTTCCACATCTTCCTAGTCAATATAACTGCAGTCAGTGCCAGATTACCCATTATGCAGACTAAGCACGTGCTTAGGGTACAAGTCCAGCAGGGTGCCAGAAAAAAATTCGGATTAATTGTTGATGATAAAATTGAATGAATTATATATTACCATTTTGATCTGTATGTATAAGTATTTTGATTTGGAATGATGGCAACACTGTTACTTTCCCACCTTTTAAACTTTTAATATCATTTTGTTTTTAAGTTTCACATTTTGTAAGGGGGGGGGGGAACACTGTAAAATTTCCAGTACTTATGGTTCCAGAAGGCCTTAATCCGGTGCTGATTGCAACGGTATTTTCAAACTATTAATTCCAACAATTTGGTTCAGTACCTTTCCTCAGATTGGTGTCTACAAAGATGTAGAAATGATACATTAGTGTTGTATAAGCATTCTGTATACCATATTTATCTCAGCATTACCAAACTGACAAAACACTGATCAAGATCTGCTGTCAAATAATTCAGTCACACCAAGGTCTACGTTGCTTGTTCACAACCATGAGAAGAACAAATGTAGACCAAGATCTGCCAGTGTATCATGAGATGCAGATCAGGGTCCAGACTGTTCACAGTTGTGAATTTATTATACATGAGCAAACAGAGGGTGTGTACCAGTCACTACTAAAATACAAAACATATCAAAAGAAAAACCCTGCTGAACAGACCCCCAACCCACCCATGACAATAAAATATGTTATGTGGCAATCATAACTGCCTAGATAACAACTTGGATGACAGAGTAGCAAAGTTGTTAGGATTGTATACCAATGGGCAGTGCATAGTCGATAGGTCAATTTAAGACAAATGTGAAACATGGAAAAGTTTTTGCCAATTTTTTTTATTATTCATGCTAAAATGTGATTAATTTAGTTTCTGTTGAAAAAGAGGGAAAGGGCTGAAATATCATGTTAGATATTGACATTTAATCTCTCTTTATTCAGGTGTTTGCCCAGATATACTGATGTTTAAGCTATCTCAAAATAAACTTTCCAAAATTAAAGATAAATATGCATGCTCGCCCTCTACATAAATTTATATACAGTGCATATTTATAAAATCATATTTTCCCAGTGCGTCAATATATCACATGAATTTATTTGCATTTTACCTAAGTTTTGAACCCATTCCCTGTCCTTTCAGAAAGAACTCTTGACAAGTTAATGGCACAGTGGTGCGAGTCAAGGTATACTCCATACAAGTTTCCCAGTGGAAATTCCTCATGTCGGTGTCAAGTACATTTTCCAGGAAACGACGAAGTGGCAGGATGTGACTGTTGGGTGCATCCCAGGTTGTGAGGAAGTCTTCCACAATGTGATGAATGGCTTTAGGAGTGGGAAGATGCTGCTTCTTTGCTTTGTGTTTCATGTCTTCCTCTGAAAGAACAAAATCTGAATGGTAAGGACATTGATAAATTATTAAATGCATCCTTGTGGTATGGACTAAAGACTTTTAGGTCATCACGTCAAGGCTTTGAGTTCCACCATGATCAATGGTATTGACCCTGGTATTATGGACATTTAGCTTCCATTGACCTCATGACTGTGTGTAGGAGTTGGAAATTAACTCTTGTACAACAGGTATTCCAGTGGTTTACTATCATATCTGATTGTACTGGTAGTTGTGGAGAACTACATAATCTGATGAATTGCTTCAAGGCTGACACAAGATGAGTTGGACACTTATGTAGTTTTCATTATTTATCACAAACTCACATTTATTAGCATCATCATGTCATATGATAATCAAAGTATCCATGATACTGATGTTTGCTATAGAGGAGAATAGTGGAAAGTGGAAAGAAAGGAAAAGGATAATGTTCAGTATTGATAAGAGTTTTCTAATTATGCCTCAAAGTTAATTGCAACATCAATTAAATCTGCACTTGAGTAGAAATATATAGTTTAGTATCATCTAAAGTTAACAAGATTGTAATTACAGTATTACAAATACATTAATAAAACAGAATTATTTGTGAAGGGGATATCACAAAGAACCCTTCTCATCACTATTTGCTTGGCATGGCTTTAAGCATAAGCACTTGTATTTGGAAACCATAGCTGGGACAAGATGGGCATACAAAGGCCATAAATATATGAGGAATGCTGGAAATTCAAAGTCTTTTCAATATAAAGGTGAATGCTAAATGTGACTGAAATCCAGGAGTCCTTTATAAAGCCATGCTTCCGAACCAAAGTTAGCTGCCTGGGCAATCAGGGGCCATAATTAGGAGTTTAATACTTGTAACTACGATTTCAACAGGTCAGAATGAAACCATGTGATCAGGTTGAGCTGCATTCATTTCTATATAAACCATAAGGAGAACTACTTTATATCAATATCTATAAAGAAAGTCATGTGCAAATTAACCAATGTAAACATTCAAAGAGAAGGGATACACATTGCATGCCTTCTGAATGAAACAAAATGTAGTTTTTTTTCTTTTCCTTCTTTTGAAAATTGAATAAACTGATTTTGATAGGATCAAATTACAAAGCTTTGTAATTTTTTTCCTAAACATAACATTCTTTTCTTGACTATATTTGATATAAAACTGGATAAAATTGTTGCTTATATCCTAGGTCATGGTCTGGTTTGTCCCTCATTTTCTGCATGCCATTGTTCTGTCCAAAATGGCAGATTCTGAAACTTTTCACTACATTTACCATTAAATTTAATACATGAAGACACTAGACATACTGACCCATCAATATCTGATGTGTCTTCTGATGTGGATAATATTTCATCAAGCATTTCAAATGAACCAGCTTAACTTTAGTCACTTTCCAGCTGAACAGCAGGATGACCACAAACCAAAAACGATGTAATTCTCTCAAATAGATAGGATGACCAGAAACCAAAATGACTTTAAAAAAGTAAAATTTCATATGTAGACCCCTTTCTCAGAGGTGGGAAACTCAAAATCTACCAAGAAAAATATTGGGGCTATGGTACTTTCACTGGGGCTCATCAAAAGGAAATTAAAACAACAGGTAAATGGATATATAGATTGGGCAAGGGTGGAGTCCAAAGACTGACATTATGACACTTGGACCCTTGATTCTGCAATGTAAGATGCAGATACTGTGTAATTATGATGGGGGGTGGAGTGGGAGATTCCACCACTCCCACATTTTAACTCTCAAGACTGATGTGTTACTTTGTATGATTATTGTACCCAAACACTATAACAATTTACCAATAGTCTTAATTTCATTTATAAGGAGACCCTTTAGTAATCTAGCCTGTTAATGCACAAGAAAATAGGTCTAATAAATGAAAACTGGTTACTCACAAGTCTGGGCAATGAACTGGCCAAATCATGCTGGACCCATCCATGAAAGTAACAAATCCACGAGTCATTTTCTGTTGTCAAACAGAACAACACACCCTTTGCTTTGAATATTCAGTTTCTACTCTGGATGTATCCATTTGGATAAAATATTAAGACATGATGGTGCTGTGGAATGTTCAAAAACTTGTACTGGCTACTATTGGTGGAATTAATGGATGTTGACACTGAGATGATGTATTGATACAACTCATATCATGCATTATGATACATATAAGAAGTAATAAATAGAAATTATCAAACAAAACTCTCCTCTTTTTGTACAGACAATTATGTTTAATCAGTGCAATGATAAACAGCACACATATCCAAATAACAGTACATGACGTACAACTCTACATCATTATATAGAGTATAACAGACATTCCCAGTAGTCTTGGTCACCAAGATGTTTGCTATGCTTGCAGACTCTAGCATTTCCAGATCACAAGTTCAATATTGCAATGTACATCATATAAAATTCTCCATATCAAAACATATCATGATATGCATCATATCAGTTGTTATGTATTTTGATTGTTAGGGCATGGTGAGGGTGATATATGATGATCCCCACCTTTTATGGTGTTTTTGTTATCATATTCTAGGAGATGACTGACCATGGTGCTATTGCCCTGATCAAGTACTTAATAACATAAAATATGAAATTAATGGATGGAATAACACAGATCTGAGCAATGATAAGGAAAAGAACAACACAAGCTCCCAAATGTAAAATATAACAATCAATTACATAAACAAAATGAAACTGAAAATGACATTTGAATGATATACTTTCTCTTAGAAATAGAATTACAAAATTTACTCAAAATGCAATGAGCTGTACAGTTATACCAATAAAACAAATTTCATCATAGACTCAAGTGACTTATTGAACTCACATTGCTGGCATCTTAGCATAACCTGACTTATTCCGGTCCTTTCCAAATCACTGTCGGTGACAGGTCATCATTGCCATATTTCCTCTCTCTCTTTTTCTCTCTCTCCAACCTCTCTGGGTCATCAACCGTAACTCAGTATAGTCTGCACTTCTTCCCACTGCATAGCACAGGTATGGAGCTATTTTTCCCTTGTGCTTTCATGACACTGACTCCCTTTTCTACGAAGCCAAATCTCTATTTCCATGTCCCTCAACTTCCTGACACTTGTTCCTTGGACAATTTTGATGAAAAAATTATTTTGTACTGATTTTGGAGCCAGTTTACCCTTCTACAGAAAATTTGGACTACCAAATTTTGCAAGGAAATGATTTAAAACCTTGAATTTCATTTGGGAAACACACTCGTTTAGCTTAGGCAATCAGGATTAACTTTCTCTAACCGCCAAAATGCTTAACACTCCCATCGAAGTCAGAATAATTCTCTTTAGTCTGCCCTTATTAATAGCTATTCTAGAAGATATAATTTTATGACACCTATTTCAAATGGCCTAAGATCTCCCAAAATTTATCTCTGGCTTTTCTCAAGTTTGTCATTTCCTCCACTTGACTCTACAGTAACATATGTCGGACCATTATCTTAGCAGACTTCCAATTATGCTTCCAAGCAAGAGGTTAACCATCGCAAGCTACCAATTTATGGCAAGCCTAGCCCGTATGTCAGTCTTATTGGTTATGTGTCACACTGACCAAGACAAAGTGTTCTGCAACAAAACAGCTGCAAATGTTTTGCACCATTACAGTGATGCATATAGTGCATCTGATATATAGATGATGTGTCTGACTAGTCATACCTCATCTAAATGATAATGTGGAATGCTGTAAATTAAACTTAAGGTCTTGTCAAGATAAACGTGCCAGATTGGGTTGAAATTTAACAGTAATTGTTATTATAATGATGCAGAAACCAAAGTCAGAAGGATGGATAATAAGAGGCAATAATGTGAATTGCTGAAAACTGAATTGTGCTAACACAAATAACTGCACTGACATTAAATACAAACATACATCAAAATTCTGTCTTTAAAGTCAATTCAATGGATGGCAAAAATAAGGGGCTTACAGTAATCTGATGCAGTCATTGCTGCTCTCAATAGTTCAGTAGGAGTTCAAAGGCAATACAAGAATCATTAGTGTTCATGTTTGAACTCACAAGAGACTAGATGGTACTATTGTCCAAACTTCCTTTCTGGATTTTTTAAGATCCTAGTCAGAACAGAGTTGTTCATGATAACCAAACTGTTAGCATTGTTAGAACTGTCTCTGATGCAGTTTGACTTGAAATATGTTTGTCTCTATAGAAAAATTAATATATATACACATTTGGGGCTGATCATTCTACTGGGAGAAGGGGGAGAACGTGTTTTCAAATTTAATGGAGTCTTTACAGCCAATACAGCAGTAATAAATGCCTCTAACCAGTTTGTTATGTTAATATACCTACTACTGATTACAGGCATATATCGCGGTAGTCAAGAAATATAGGGGGTTTTTTTTGTTGTTGATTCCTGAATTTTTTTTTTTTCATGTTGTGTTGGGGTTGAAAGTCCAAAATCATGTTTTGTCATGTGACATGGTGTGTTATGGCAGGTATATGTGTGTGATGTGTGTGTGAGATTTGGATTTTTAACGTAGCTTTAAAATTTTTCAATCATATTGCTATGATGTCTGCAATGTGGCAGTTTATAGTGATGTCTAGCATTGAGGCATCATGCCGCAGACATGTAGCCTGATGTCCCACCCAGTCACATTATCCTGACACCAGGCCGACCAGTACTAACACAACCTCTTAATGCTGAGCGCCAAGCAAGGCAGCTGTTAGTACCATTTTTATAAGTCCTTGGTATGACTCAGCTGGGGATCGAATTCATGACCTCTTGCATCCGAGGCAAACGCTCTAACCACTAGGCCACTGGAACAGTCTGTCAGGTGTGTATGTTAGCGTACATGTAGATAATACAATACCTTCATCATTTATACATTACTTTGGATATTTTCATGGCAAACATTGATATTTATTTACATTTATCTTCTTGACTTTAATGCTTTGATGTTTCTCAGATGTTTGCAAATTTCATTGGACTGCATAACATTTTACTGAATATTTGTTATTATATACGGATATAATAAGTGCTTTGAGAAGTAAAGAACACAAATCAAGAGTAATTTTGCATTTATTACTGTAGTATCAGTCATTACATTAGTACAGAACTTTCAAGTTCAACAAAGCAGGAAAAAGGCTCCAAATTACCCGTTTGATGACTATAAAAGATAATATAGACACACTGTATGTACTTGCTTATAAGGGTAGTCCAACTGCAAACTGCACAGACCCAGATCTGCTGTCGCATAATGAGCCAGCAGATCTGGGTCTGTGCAGTTTGTTTGGAGTAATTAGTAGAACAAAGACCCTGATCTATAGGTACATTATCCTTCGGCAGATCTGGATCTTTGTTCTTTGCGTCTCTACTCAACTTATAAGCAAGTACATATGGTATATATGAATAATATGCCACTGTCCAGAAGTGGAGAATGGTGGATTGGTTGCTCCATCTCAGTGTTGCTAAAGGCTGGATATGTATTTTCATCTCCCCAGAAATGAAATAATTTATTATTTATCAAGACAGGCACTCTTAAACTGATCTGAGCTAACTGAGGAAGACTTCTGGAAGAAGTTTGAATTCATTAACCCAAGACAGGGGAAACATTCATCCAGTTCATCAGAAGAACTGAAAATTATTTACAATGATAGGTTGAATGTGGTGAGGTAAAAAGAATTATCCATGGGTCTGACATACTTTTTATTCAGAACCCGGTTACTAACCACCTGTGGTAAGGTGTTATACACTTTTCTGAGTGAAAAATCCTTCACAAATATCTCTGACATCGCTACACGAGCAGCACTATTTTGTCAAAGCTTAGGGAGGTATCTAGAATGTGGTCTTGAGTCTTAAGTCAGGTACCCAATCTAAATACCAAAGACCTTCACCTAAAAAAATGGTGCAGACAAAGGTGGAAATTTTAAGTCTGAAAAAGGTCTTAATCATAGAGATAAACAGTCCTATATTTGTAACATCGCACCCAACTGTCCACAGCAATTAGCAACATTACACAGCAATTTCATGGTGTAATGCAAAGTCCTTAATGTCATGTGATAAAATCACAAAACAATGTCATTGAGTAATGCAAAGTCCTCAATGTCATGTGAAAAAATCACAAAACAATGTCATTGAGTAATGCAAAGTCCTCAATGTCATGTGATAAAATCACAAAACAATGTCATTGAGTAATGCAAAGTCCTTAATGTCATGTGAAAAAATCACAAAACAATGTCACTGAGTAATACAGAGTCCTCAATGTCATGTGGTAAAACTGCAAAACAATGTCATGGAGTAATGCAAAGTCCTTAATGTCATGTGATAAAATCGCAAAACAATGTCATGGAGTAATGTAAGGTCCTTAATGTCATGTGATAAAGTTACATAGCAATTTCAAGGAGTAATGCAAAGTCCTTAATATTATGTGATAAATAAAATATTTAACTTTATTTGGCATGACATTTATGAAATTCACTGAATAAGAAAAGTATGATGTTCACTGCAAGCAGCTCATGACAATAATATTAAACACATTCATAAATTTCATATCACATAAACATTCATACAAAATCATTTATGACGAAGATCTGCACCACTGACTCCTGAATAAAATACCACAAAATTGTTATTTATTCTGTGGAGAATTTATTAAACTGCCGATATAAAATGTTCCTTATATTTAGTGTTAACTTTGTAATGTACCCATTAAAAAAGTATTGCAAAGAGTCAAGAATAATTAACGATCATGTAGTAACTGATTCCTTGTGAAAAATGATGCAGTGCCTCTAATGTAGCTATTTTTACATATTTCCACAAGAATTAACCATTTTACCAAATCCTGTCTCAATCACTACATATTTTTTTTTCAAAAGAAACTAAAAATATGTTAACAGAACTCAATACCTCAACATACTGCCAGAGAAATTGACCTAAATTCAAATCTTACTTGTGACAGACATACAAATGAACAGATGGCCAAGGATAACACTATATACCCCACTCACATTTGCTGAACATAAAAACCCAAATTTGGATGAAATAATTATGCAAAGAAGTAGTAATTTAGAGGTCAAATGGTTCACTAGACCTGCCTTTATTTTTGTTATCATTATTTATGTTCTTTTATCAGATGGAATATCTTCAAATAATTTTAGCTATTATAAAGATATACAAACGTCAATATCCCAAATTTTATTATTAATGTAATACAGCGACAGCTAATTGGTGTTTAACTGTACATCAACACATGAAAGGTTATATCATGTTGAGGCAATTAGAGTAAGGTGTCTTGTCCTGAGACACACCATGGTAGCTAGGTCATGGTTGGATTTAAAACTGCATCCTTTTGTTCAGAAGTCTGACAAACTAACCACTGAGCCACAATGACTCCTATAATAAACACATATTTGGAAAGAGATCAATGACTGAAAGAAGAAATCACATTATTAAACTGAGAAAATGGGTTTAGGGTCTGTTTCTGAATAGTTGTTTTAATCAAGGTTTAAAAGCCCGACATTAAGGATGCATTGGTCTCCTCAGATTGGTACTTTAGACAGACATAAAATACAAGAGTAATTAGATTAAACATCAATGGTTATCCATCTGTAAAGTAAACTGAAACATAACGCTGTCATTTCCAGTATTTACTCCTTCTCTAAGTTTCTTATTTGTAATAAAAGTCTCTATAACAACCAGTACATAAGGGCTATGTTGCGCAAGCATTTCTTTGAAAGTGATCAATTCCAACTTGGCAAAAGTGATGGAACAGCCAGGATACTAAAAATTAGCTTCATTTCCCATAAGGATTTCAAGTTATAATGTCTGTTTCATGTGTTAAAAACAATTATAACAGGCCTTTGTCATGTTCCTTTTGTGTATTATGAAGTTAATACAAAATTACGTCTGTTGTTCTTTATAGGGACTCTGGAGATTTGTCAGATAATGATCACTTCAGCTGAAAGCTGATAGATAATCAAAGTTGTCAATGAGACTAATAATTCTAGCCAAGAAGTAATATAATGAAGGAAATTTCAAGGGAATATAGCCATTTCCTACACAGCATTTGAATTACATGTGCTTGTTTTTATCATGTATATAGCCTATCACAAACAAATAATACAGACCTAGATCTGATGTTGTATAATGTGCCAGTAGATCCAGGTCTATACTGTTCACTTTACTTATAATTTCAATAAAACATCACAGACATTCATTTGCCAGTGCATTATGACAGCTGTGAGTCATTGCTTTTCACAGTTGTGTGGATTTACATGCAGGCAGATGTGGTATCTCTTTTGCATGCAGCAGACTTGCTGTACAGTGGACACTAAATGTTCAAGATATGTTATTGTTGTTGTTTTTGGTTTAAGGCCATTTTCCAGTGCATGAAGGTATACATGGCGGTCATTATATCTGGTGGAGGAAGAACCCAAGACCCATGGGAAGCTATTGGCAAGCTTTCTTGCATACCCACAATGGCTGAGACAGAAGCTCGAATGCATGTGAGATGTATGTGATCTGTAAAGGTGAGCACCTTTGACCACTCAGACACCCAGGGCCCCTGTTCAAGATATAAAACCCCTCATAAGGCAAATCCAAATAAGGTTGATCACTTTATGAAATGTTGGAATATTCACCTTTTTAAAATTTATACTTTTTATGTAAATGAAGGGTCCAAGTAATCCCAAATCACTTGAAAATATATAAATTAGTTTGCGCTGTCTTACATGACTCTTAGTTGATAATATACCCACGAGTAAGGAAAAGTCCAGGAGAAGAACCAAGTTTAGTTGCTCGTAAAATCATAGCTGAATGTGTATTTGAAATGCACTGGCATTTTAGAATGAGGGCAAAATGTGGATTCCATCTAGTCATCCACTAATGCATCCATTTTCAGTGTTATCAACACTGCTGCAAAATTATGCAAAACTGTAGTATCATTAATTTTTGTGGTGTACTAATTGTTCTGGATTTTGTTGCTGCCCCAAACCATGAATTTAAAGATAACAAAGTTTAGCCACATGTGATAATGAAGCAGCCCCCACCCAATTCTGTTACTGTTTCATTCCTTGAGATCAACAAAGCTATTTCATAAATTAACATCATTTCGGTAATCTGGTAATAAAAATGAGATTTTACATGTGTTTGTTTTATTTTAACTCCCCCAAAAAAGAACTCCAATTCAGTTTATATTGTTTCAATCTACATGTATCTATATGGTATCCAGTAATTTCCACTCACTGCCTAAAATCAAAAGGTCATGACACAAGTTAGGATAGAGAGAAACCAGAAAAACATAGCTGCCATATTCCTAGACAGTGGTTTTTTGAGACACAAAAAGTGTGTTTTGAAGTCCAAAGGGGGTCAGTGCACATGACCAAAAAAAGCCATGTCATTCAATCAATAATAAATTATCTTTTCAAATAAGCCTATAGAAAATTATTTGATATTCATATCTGAATAAAAGAAAATACCATGTATGTCTTCTTCAAAGCATTTATTAGTAATAATAGTAATAATAATAATAATAATAATGAGGACTTTATATAGCGCCTAATCTTTAGAAGCTCTAAGTGCTTTACAACACTTGACAACGCTTAAAAAACATATAATGATATGATTACAAAAATAAAAACAAACACCACGAAATTAGAAAACATGCTGAAAATGATTAAGGTAAGGAAACATTATTAGGTCTTTAAGTCTGTTCTTGCAGTTGAAATAGGTGAGTTTTAAGAGTGCTCTTGAATGAGATCACTGTGTCTTTGTGTTGAAGTTCAGTGGGCAATTCATTCCATGTTGCTGGGCCCTGGTATGCAAAAGAACGTTGTCCATATGATTTCATTTTCATAGTGGGAATTATGAGAATACGAGTGTCAGAAGAGGTGCGTAAGTATCTTGCTGGTGTGTACACATGGGTGAGGTCAGATAGGTATGTTGGACTGGAGCCCATCAGCGAAACGAAACACAGAGAACAAATTTTGTGTTTAATTCTGGATCGAATGGATAGCCAGTGTAGGGTACAGAGCAGGGGGGAGGCGTGTTCTGATCGTGGTACTCTAAGGCTGATCTGAGAAGCTGTGTTTTGAACTTTTTGAAGTTTCTGGAGTAGATATTGAGATGAACCAGACAGAATTGAGTTACAGTAGTCCAGTCTTGAAAGTACTAAGGAACACACAAGTGTTTTAGTGGCATCAACTGAAAGATACTTGCGAATGTAGCTGATGCGTCTCAGCCCAAGATATGGAGCATTGCATATGTTCATGACATGTTGGTGCAATGAGAGTACTGTCGAGAGTAACACCTAGGTTTCACTTACACTTACAAAACAGAAAACAGTTGGTAGACTTAGCATAGTCAAAAATATCATCACCATACACATATGTGCAAACACTCAATCACAATGACACAGACATTAAATAAAAACATACATAAAGTTTCTGTCTTTAAAATCAATTGGATGGTAAATATAGGCTTAGTTAGATGCAGTTTTGCTACTCTCAGTAGTTCAGTAATGGGTCTGACGGTAATGCCAAGTTTCATTAGTGTTCATCTTTGCACTTACTAGAGACTGGATGGTATTGTAATGTTCAAATTTCCCTGCTGGATTCTCTGAATGAATCCTGGTCAGAACTGACCTGTTCTTGATGACCCTAACATTTGCATTGTCAAAACTGTATCTGATGCAGTCTGATCAAGAGATATGCTTGCCATTATAGAAAAATGAATATACACTACAACTGGGACAGACTATTTCATTTAGGGAAGGGGGAGGGGACACAATATTTTAAAGTTCAATGGGGGCTTTACAGGTAATACAGCTGCAATAAAAAAACTCTGTCCAGTATGGGTGTGAATGTTTTGTCAACACAAATCAATCTGTTTCATGGATAAAATAATCCTATTGCTGTTTTAACAGATGTCATTCATTCCAGAATGACTTGTGTTGCTATTTTGTTTCCAATATATGCACAGAATGAAATGTTCCCCCTTGCCATTATGCTTCATGAAGTAAAACATTCTCATTCAAGGCAATGATGTGTTATAAATTTTGTTCTTCAACACGCATCTCTTTGATTAACCTATGCATTAAAACAAAATTGGGTTGCTCCACTTTGTGAACTTTACCTATGCAAATTAGCATAATGGACTCCCCCACAACAGTCTTCAAAGTACTTAACATGTCACTCTAGCCATTGTCAGCTGATTAAGTAATATGTGAAATGGTGGTTGTTTATACCCGACCTCTTTGCCTTTTAATTGCCACTTTGACGATTAACTGTATAAAATGCCCAAGGATAGTTTTACATGACCTCTAAAGCTGGACTGCTTATATTAAGTCTGCTGGTACACAAATTATAGTCAGGTAAATAATCCTAATTCTATTGAATTAAACAAGACCACCATTATCAAAACCAAGGATAAATAGGCCCAATCTTTCACACATTTTCAAGTCAGTGGCAATTAACCATTCTGCATGAATCGGCTTGATTAATTAAATTTTATGCAAAGTCTAGTGGCTGAAGTTGGTTTGTACATGAGGCAGGCTCAAACAAAGTCTTTATTCCATTGTTTTTCAATTTAGTTATCTTATTTGCACTTTGATGGGCTCAGAACACATCATATGTTGACACTGCTTGTAAATGGCATTGAGTTAGTGGTAGCTGGTCACATGTTTTGGTTCACATGTGGAATGATGACATAATCCGAACCAATGGGGATCTAAGCTGAATTTGACCATTCTTAAGCCACTGCCTTAACACTGTGATCATCAGAACGTAACTAATTTTGCAATTTTGTGGACAGTGTTTGAAGGAAGAGATCATACACATGTATTTTTTTTAACCAATTAACTTAAGTGTTATTTGCTGCATGGGCTCCCTTTGATACTGAGTAAATATCAGTGATCCTTGCAAGTGTCTAACTTGTGCTCAGCATAGTTGTAGCCATTGAATTGACCACTGTTTCTTGTTGGTATGGTTTTGTTCTTTTGTATTCTCAATTTTGGAGGTATTGATGTAATTCCATGAAATTAAACGCCTACAAATATGCAAACTTTGACAAGCAAAACCACAAATTTAAGTACCAATGATAATGTTTACGATTTTTTTTTTTTTTTTTTTTTTTTTTTTTTTTTGAAAATAAAAGATACTATAGTATTAGTCTAGAAACGCCTTCATATTGTAAAACTTTAGACAGCAATTGTCAACAATTTTTTGCAGAGAGCAAGCAGGTGCTGACACATCATTTTCACTTTGCAGGAAAATTCCTGACTGCATGTCTGATTGTAATATTATTATTATTATTATTATTATTATTACCAACACTGCAACTGAAAAAAACTGGTTACCCGTTGGAAGCCTGTCAAAGTAATATAAACAGGGATGAAGGAAGTTGGAATTATGGGCATCTGAAGGATCTCCAGTTGCTCTGTCCAGTCTGAAGATGTCATTGCCTGGAGCAGAAAAATCTTCTCCATATTGCATGTTTACCACAAGGACATTCTCTGCCTCATGACCAGTCTTTTCTGGCAACTTGTGAAGAAGGTTTATAGGAAATTCCTCAAGGTAATCAAACTCGGTATTGTTTCTGCAGAAAAAAGGAAAGTTCTATTAATATGTTCTTGTCAAGCCTATTATCTAAAAAGGTTTTTATGGTGCTAATAAGGAATGATCACTTTCAGGAAAATAAATGAAAGCACTTCTTGCTGCACATGTTTTTATATGTGCACTATGAGATGACTCATTTATGTTTTCAGTGAATGTAAATCTTCACAGAACAATTTAGTATTTCACAGAAAATGAGTTAAATCTACTGTTGCTAACACTAATAGTGTTTTTCAAGACATCCTAACATGAAAAGTGTGGTATATTTGAACAGAAAGCCTACTCTGCCAAGTGCTCCAGCTAGATGGTAATTTCTTGCCCCTGCCCCAAACACTCTCTTATCTGGTCTATTAGACTTATCTTCAGCCTTCAAATATCCCTCTCAAACTTAATTTTATTTTTAACACAAGCAAAGGGTCCACATAACATTATGTCTTGCCATTTTAGGCCTCAAACTTAATTTTATTTTTAACACAAGCAAAGGGTCCACATAACATTATGTCTTGCCATTTTAGGCCTCAAACTTAATTTTATTTTTAACACAAGCAAAGGGTCCACATAACATTATGTCTTGCCATTTTAGGCCTCAAACTATTTTTTATTTTTAACACAAGCAAAGGGTCCACATAACATTATGTCTTGCCATTTTAGGCCTCAAACTTAATTTTATTTTTAACACAAGCAAAGGGTCCACATAACATTATGTCTTGCCATTTTAGGCCTCAAACTATTTTTTATTTCTAACACAAGCAAAGGGTCCACATAACATTATGTCTTGCCATTTTAGGCCTCAAACTATTTTTCTTACTCAGAGCGCATGTACCTTAGAGTCTGAAATTTTTGGAAATATCACACAGCTTCATCAGTGACTACTGTTGATCATGTGACTTATAATGGTCATGCGATATAAGGAGACTGGTTTAGATGGGTGGTAATTCAAGCCCCTCATCTCTGTTTAGTGTTGGTCTCCACTATCATATTTCATTTGCCTCCTTCACCTTCCTTTTCCATGTGGTGTCCTCAGATGTGATGACCTTCAAGTCAATGAGAATGACGGAATGTCCCTTTTTGCTACAGTGTTCATGTATTAGAGAAGACTCCCTACCGATGTGTTCCTTAATCCTTGTTTCTCGCACTCTGCCTATTTCATCAATATAGTCATTCTCACAGTTACTACATTTGATACAATAAACCACACATTTTTTCAAATTTTCACTTTTGTCCTTCAGATGTGCAAGTTGTTCTCTTAGAGAAATGTAGTTTTTTTGGGGGGGGGGGTTAAAACTAATGTTAATTATGCAATACTTACCTGTCACTATTGCTCAGCTATCTATTTTTATGCTGAAAATTTACCATCCGTATGATGTGAATACATCCTCCCAGAGTGGAGAAAAAGTCAGTATGACCCTTTCCACACCACTCTGCTGCAGGCCATGTGCAGAAGGTAGATGTACCTATATGTCATCTTTTCACACACGACAATTACACAAGATATCAGAGCGGGGTGGAAGGACAGTATTTGGCAATAGCAACAGGTAAATATTGCATAATTAAAATTAGTTTTACCCATCCAAAAAACTACATTTTAATAGCAGCAATTACTTTTCCTGTTGCTATTGCTTAGCTGAATTTGTCAGTAAAGTGGGTACGCTGATGTCAAACTGATCAAAAACAGAGATTAAATGTACTCACAACAGTAGGAAAGGTCCGCTTCTACAGAATATTTGTGTCTGAGTAACATGCTGTGCCGTAAAAATGGGACCCTGGGAAAAAATGCCTGCTCTCTGTTGTGCTAATGAGCGAAGGTAAATGGGGCAAAAGGTGTTATGGGAGTGCGAAAAAGCTGCTCTCATAATATCCTCCAGAGAGGAATGAGTAAAGTAGACCCATGAGATAGCAATGGCTCGAACCTCGTGGGCTTTAAGTTTCATAAAGGTGAGGTCTTCATTGATGAGAGAATCATAGGCTTGTTTGATTGTCATGACAATCCACCGGGAGATAGTGGCAGCTGAAATGTCTACGGAGCCCTTAATAGGGAGAAAGAGACGTTTCCTACCTTTTCTTTTCGCTTTGGAGACATTAAGGTAGATGCGAAGAGCATTCACGGGGCATAAAAGTCTATCTTGATCATCCCCTGTGCATATTTACTGAGAATGGGAATCTCTGTCGGTAAGGGGGCTACTGAAGGTAACTGAGTTTTTGCAAGAAAACCAGACTGGCAGAGAAGGGAAATGGAGTCATAGTTCCCATTAAACCTAAGACAGCCAGAGTCAATGGACAAGGCATGAATTTCACTTCATCTTGCTGAGGCAATGGTGAGAAGGAACACAGTTTTGAGTGTGAGATCCACAATGAAGCTTCACTCAATGGTTCATAAGGTGTTTTGGTTAATGAACAAAGAACACAGGAAAGGTTCTATATAGGAACATTAGGGAGTAATAGACCAGTCTCTGAAGCTCAAAAAACTTTATAAGATTGGCAAGATGTGGATCTGAACCGATGTCTGTGCCCTGAGAGAATTTACATGTGTTGGAGACGGCAGCTCGATAGTCTTTGATAGTGGATACTGAACATCTTTTGGTCTCAAAGAAGAACAAAAGGAAATCAACAATGGAAGATTCAGAAGGGTGGATAGGATCACTGCGTTTCCTACTTCACCAATCACAGAAGATTCTCCACCTGGCATCATAAACTTTGGATGTAGAAGCTCTCCTGGCTTGAATGATGCAACTGGTGACTCTGTCCAAAAACTTGTTCTAGCAGAGAGATCGTTTGAGATGTGCCAGGCATGAAGGTGGAGAATGTCTGGGCTGTTGTGAAGAAGGGATCTCCAGTGCTGTGAAAGGAGATCCCTCCTGTGTGGTAGAGACCTGGGTCGATCTATAAAGAGGTCTAGGAGATCACTGAACCATGGTCATTGGGGCCACAATGGGGTAATAGAATGATCCGAGCAGTGGAAGTTCGGACTCTTTGCAGAACTTGTGGTAGCAGCTGGAAAGGTATGCAAATAGGTGATCCCACTGGAAGCTGAATGCATTGACTGCCCATGCTCTCTGATCCAGGACAGCAGACACGTAAAAGGGAAGTTTGTTGTTGAGATTGGTCACAAACAGGTCCACTAGAGGTCTTCCCCAAAGGGAAAACAGGGACTCTCTTACTGAATGGTGAAGAGACCATTCTGTGAGGATGTCTCAGTTTATTCTGGACAGGCTGTCCTCTAATGTGTTCATCTTGCCCAGAATGTGGTAAACTTGGATAGTGACATTCTCTGAGGCTGCCCAGAGGAAAAGGTTCCAGACCTCCATGCATAGAGAAGGGGCATGTGTGCCTCCTTGACATCGTAGGTAGGCTATGACAGACGTATTGTCTAAGGAGACCATGACACATCAGCCTCTTATTAGGGTGATGCACCCTTGCAATGCTAGAAATACTGCTTTCATTTCTAGGTTGTTGGAAGGACAATTCGACCTGACTCCAGGAACCATTGCGAATTATGCCCTCCGGCTAAATGGGCTCCCCAGCCTGAATCTGATGCATCTGCGAACAGATAGGAATGGGGATTGGGTGCATGCATGGGAACCCCCCCATCAGGAATTTGTCTTGATTCATCCACCAAAGCAAATGGTGGTGAAAAACTGGTCCCAGAGGGATCGGGGTTGATAGAGAATCTCTGTGAGGTTTCCACCTTGCCAGAAGGAGGAACTGTAGAGGATGAATGTGAAGACGTTCTAAAGGAACCAGTTTGGCAGAGGTGTTCAAGGTTCCGAGCAGGGACAGATAAAGGCGAGCAGATAAAAAGGTTTTCACTTGTAGGGTCTGTAGGAGAGCCAGGATTCGATCTACCCATTATAGGGGAATGCAGACCAAGTTTTGGTTCATGAGGAAGTTCATCCCCATGTAAACAAAGTCCTGTGATGGGATGAGTTCCAACTTCTTGAGGTTGGGTAGGAGACCCAATTGAGTTATGGTGGACCAAGAGCAGAACAGATCCTGATGAAGGGAATGAACATGGGCATGGTGAATTGGCCAGTTGTCGAATTACTGGAGAATTGATGTTCCCTGTATTCGAAGGCAGGCTGCTACTACTCCCATAACCCAGGTGAAGTCTGGGTGCGGAAGAGATTCTGAATGGCAGAACCCAAAATTGAAAAACTTCCTGGTCTAAGCAAAAATGAAGATATCTACAGTGTGGAGGAAAAATGGGGACATGTAAATAGGCATCCTGAAGATCGATAGAGACTGCCCAATAGGACGGATGAAGAGAGTTCTGGATTGAGGAGGTTGTCTCCATATTGAAGGTTTCCTCCAATAGAAACTGGTTGAGTGGGGAGAGATTGAAAATGATTCAAAATTTCCTGCTTTTCTTTGTGGCAAGGAAGATTCAGGAGTAGAAGGTGGGAGACTGATCATTTAAAACCCTCTTGACTGCCCCTTTCTGCAAATGGCTGTGCATCTCTTCCCTTAATTCTACCAGATTGGACTGGGGAAAGAAAATGGGGGTCCTTGATAGTGGGGGCTGTATACGAAACTGGAGTCAGTAACCCTCGTTTACAATGGAGAGGACCCAACCATCATCTGTGATGCTTGACCAAGCCTCTGAGAAAAGGCCTAGGCGAGCACCTACTGGAATGTTTGGGAAGGGGATGCATGGCAGGAGAGTGGGTAATTTGCTAGGCTGCTAGCAACTTCCTCTTTGATCTCTGGCAACCTGGGTGCCACGGACCTGATGAGGGAGGTGGTGGTCTAGCAAGAATTTGTGGATTGGACTGGGGTTGGGCCTGCTTGAAAAATTTGGCAGATGGTCCCTGAGAACGATTTGCCTGACCTCGTTTCCTGGTCGATTGCGATGGACCAGGAGTGGAGGTAAAAGATCAATGTTGGTGATCGAGTAAGTCTCGAGAAGCTATTGTAGGAATGAGGCCCCCAAAGAGGGTCTCGACTTCTAGCGGAGCAGCCCTTGGAAGGACTTTACTGTAGTTAAGCAAGACCTTCGATGAGTCCAATGCAGAATCATGGCAGATGTGCAGAAATTCTGCCGATCATGCCATGCACAGAAAGTGCATGCTGGAATGGTTTAGCCACAGCCTCCAGCACAATTTGTAATGTGGCTGGATTCAGGGAGGCCTCTCTCAGCATACTAAAGGAAGTAGCTGAGAAAAGGTCAGCATGCAAGGCTACAGTTACAAGTAACTGGGTTTTCTGTTCCATGGCATCAATTGTTTTGATGGAAAAGTGTGCCCAGGATCTGAAGAAATACCGACTTCGGCTGCATCAGTGTCCAAAGGAGGAAGTTTCGTAGGCCACTTCGGTGAATGTAACCAATAGCTGGATGAAGAAATAAGGGGTCTCAATGTAGAGGGAGGTACAGACCACCCTCTACACTGTCGAGCAATATTTTGGCCTTGAGAAAACCTCCCCAATATTTCCTCAATCGTAGATGAATGTGGGAGAAGTAAAAGGTCTGGTTGAGGTGGTACCCCAGAGATGTTTTCCAAACTGGAAAGGCTCTTTTTGGACTGTGTGCCCAATGGTTTGGGGCACAAGTCAGGGAGTAACAAATGGCAAACCTTGTTTACCACCTTATCAAAGGACCATACCTCCTCTTCTTCCTCATCCACCTGAGACAAGGGAGTGGGCCTGAGATAAGGTGTCATTGCCACAGCTTCTGTCTCAAACTCATTGGAGTCAATGAGGATGGAGAGAGCATTGTCATCCTCATGGTGGTCAAGGACATTCTGAGTTGGAGGGTGGCTGGGCATCACTATGTCCCTTGATGGAGAGTGCATAGGAGTAGTATGTGTCATTGTCCCTGGTTGATCAGGAGGTGCGGATTGGAGATGAGAACGTCTATCTACCCTCGATGATGTAACACCTGTAGCCTTCCAAAAGGAAACCAAGGTGATGTCAGGACATGAACTGCAGCATCACTTCAATTGGTATGGCAAGGTCCAGTAGTCCATGGGGGCATAACAGACCAAGGTCCCTGCGGTGGAAGGACCCACATCCCATAAGGGTTCATAGGTATAATTGGGAGGGGGGGGCCACTGAAATGGTTCCCATCCCTAGCCTCAATCCTGTGTATGGATTGTAAATCCTGCACATGCTGGGATGGTGGAGGGGGGAGAGGGGAAAGCTTGGTCCTGGCCCTTTCCCCGTACTGTGAGGTCTCTGAGTGATAGATGGACACAACATCCTCTTCACTCTGCATCATAGGTGCAATGTGTTGTCTCCCTAATGGAAGGGGCCAACATACTGCCAGAGGCACAGTATGTATTGCGGTGCTCAAACTCCCTGATGGGAGGGAGCAACCCACTAACATGGTTCTCAACCTCTCTGACGGGAGGGCAAAACCCACTGTCACGGTGCTCAACCTCCTTAGAGGGAGGGCGCAACCCGTTATCACAGTGCTCTATCTCCCCAATGGGATGACGCAACCTGCCATTGTGGTGCTCTACCTCCCTAATGGGAGGGCACAACCTGTGGTTGCAGTGCTCTACCTCCCTAACAGGAAGGAGCAACCCGCTACCTGAAGCATGAACGCTGTTAGTGACGTGAGAACTTTCCGTTATTTTCCTACCGTCAGAAGTTGAATGGCTTCTCAAACATCATGAACCTCCTTCCGGAGGGGCTTCAACAACCACTGAAGATGTCTATCCTAAACTGTAAGATCTGGAAGAAAAACCAGAAAATTCGGATGAAGAAGAGGCTAAGTTCTTCTGTCTTTGATAGGTATGCCTGGAATCTACTAGATTTCAGGTGCTGGAAGACCACAAATGACAAAAAGTGCAATGTTTTTTCCAAATGTACCTAGAACACTTGATATAGTCTGTGTGTCTGTATCACATGAGGCCTTCTTGTGGCCACATTGCCCCACAGACTGTTTTGCTGAAATTTTTTTTTTTTTTTAAGTGGCATGGTCTCTTGTTGTTGCGAAACTTGACTTACCATGAATAAACTAAAGATGGAAATTATTGTTGAAGTATTTCCTTATTTATTGAAAGAAACAAGATATTCCAGTTCTGATTATTTGTTTATTGAGGTAACATTCAAATACATGAATGTCCACGCAAGTGTCGTGTGAAGTTATAACTTATTTTATCAAGTTGAATTTAAAAAAAATGGAGGAAATGATGTCCTCAACATTTGAGAGGGGCTTGTTATTGTTCCTTGAATATAGGGACTTACCCATACCATTCAGTTAATATTTAAAGTCAAGGTGTCTACCACCACAAGTAGAACCTGTAGTTTCTGAATTCCCATAAAGAACAAAGTTCTAAGGGGGAAAAACAAAAAGCTACAATACCGTTTTTAGAAACAAATGGACAGTAGCAACACTGAGAATGATAAACACTGCAGAGAAGGAGAGACTGCTAACAGCAGTATATTAGTTGTCCACAGGCATTAATTTCTCAGTATCAACGGCTTCAGACGTCTATACAGCATGGCGTCCATGAAAAGAATTACATATAGGTACATCTACCTTCTGTGCATGGCCTGTGGCAGAGTGGTGTGCAAAAGGTCAAAGGGTCATACTGACTTTTGCTCCACTCTGGGATGATGTATTCACATCATACGGACAGTATATTTTCAGTATGAAAATAGATAGCTAAGCAATAGTGACAGGATAAGTAACTGCTGCTAAATTGTATGGTTTTCTTTATATATGTTAATCCCATGTTGTCTGAATACTCTAGCTAGGACTTCAGATGTACCACAGATGTATGGCATACTTATGGTTTTATTTGGGGCACTACCAGATGTATAAAGTGTGTTTTCTTCTTCTCTGGAAGTTTGAAAATCCACTCTGATAGCCATTTACTCATAATGCAGCTTTGACATGCTCTGCTTCTTCAGTCCAGTCTGTCTCAACAGCAATTACACCAGTCTCCTCGTACCATGTGACCATTATAATTCACATGATTAACCGTAGTTGCTGATGAAGGCAGAGTGATATTGACAAAAATTTCAAACTCAAAGATATATATATATATATATATATATGCAAACTTACTTTTTAAATATGACAACGTCAGCAAGTGAAGAAAACATCTGATAGATCCCCGAGGCTTCATTCAATCTCTTTAATATGGCAGCAAGTAAATTTGTAACTGGCTGTGTGGTGATGGGCCAAGGGACCTGGTGATACCTCCACTCCAGCAAGTGATGCAAGGCACGACCTGAAACATTCATTTGATATATTGTACCACCAGTAAATGAATAAATAAGAAGTGCAACCATCGCACATAAATGCGGGATTGTAATGGCACCATTCCTACAATCCCGACCAATTAAAAATCGCGACTCTCGAGAATTAACCAGTCGCGAAAGTTCTTAGATAGCATATGCGACTTAAATCCTTTATTCATTCATTCAGTAAATGAATATGCCCCATTACAAATGGCACTGAAATATAATTTACTCTACATGCAATTTAAGAAATTTTCAATTATTTTACACAGGTCAATGTAAAATCATTATACGTAGGATTTATTTTTATATATCCTTTCCATGTTATCATGTCAAACTTCTCCACCATATATACTCACTTATAAGCTGAGTCAAACTGCAATCAACAAAGATCCTGATCTGCTGTAGCATAATGTGCCTGCAGATCAGGGTCTGTGTTGTTTGTTCTACTGATTACTCCTAACAAACTGCACAGACCCTGATCTGACAGCACATTATGCGATGGAAGATCTGGGTCTGTGCAGTTTGCAGTTGGAATCATCTTTAAAGCAAGTATATATGCTATATCAAGATGCTCAATACAGTGGTGGCTAAAGGACAGAACTCAATATGGCATAACCAATCTTTATGGTTTTTAAAATTCTGATTTAAAAAATGAAAAACAATATAAATAAGCAAATAAATAAATTAATAATTAAAAAAGGATGGAATATTTCATTAAACCCTGTAAGAACTACACACACACACACAAAATAAAGAAATTAATTTGCAAAAGATAAATCAGTCAATACCAATAGTAAAATGTAATTTTTGTTCAAACATTTACATGTAATTGCTAATTCATAATTAAATCGATGTACACTAAGCCTCGACAAAGTTACTATAAATTACTATAATATATATACAATATTAACCTGTGTATCTAAAGCCATGAATAAAGCCTCCAGCTGATTTGCGGAAGTCAACGGAGTGGCTGGCAGTTCCTGCAACAAACATCCCTTTTGCGCTGACAGACTCGTAATCATATCCAATGGCTGGGAATTTCTTGCCTCTTCCAGTACCCATTTTAAATGAGGAGGATCTAAATTAAAGTGTGGAATTTGTAAATATCAAATTACCGGTACTTGCTGTGTGTTTTGATAAAACGTTAGCAATTAAAAGTTCACACTTTTATAAAGTTTTATGAATGTTTTTCTATAATCTGTTACTTTTCTATGGGTTGATATAAATTTGTTCAATACAGAAATACCTCACACAAGTTAATCAAACATAAGTAGAATTTGTATTCATATTACCAGAACCAGGTTACAGGGAAGCAAAACTGACTCGTTATAATACAGGAGTTTTGTGGCACTAAAACATTGCATGATAGACATTTTTTCTCCACAAATACCACAAACACTCATAAACAAGTTGAGTCCAACAGCAAACAACATAAAATGTAATCTGCCAAAACATTGTACTAAAAGATCTTATTGTCCATAAAATACATTTTTTTTATTACTTTCAAAGAAATGAACTACAAGCATAAAACAAAAATTGTGTTCACTTCCAAATTAAACATATCAATCAAATCTGATGCCAAGGTATTATATATAAACAAAAATTAGCATATCACTTTGTCCTACAGTTCTCTCATGGATAATGTTAAAAACAAATGTCAAATATTTCAGCAAATGTGTTCTTGTATAAGATTTCCTTATTTTTAAGATCAAAAATGCTAGCACGCATCAAACTACATCTTGTCAACTTACAAGTTAAAGATGCCACTATCAAACTTGAATCCAAGACATCGTATGATTTTGTCATAGGGTTCCCTCATGGCAAAGTTGTCATACATATGATCCATTGATTCTCCCGATTCTTCCATATGATTGACTTGCAGATGGAATTTGTCCCCGATTTTCACAATCTTCACCTCATCCAATCCTGCCTCCAGAATTCCATCCAGAGACTTGAGCTGGTATGTATCCAGAAGGTCATTATTTACTGCTCTGTAAAAAAAATACAGATGTCTTCAAAGATGTGAACAACCAATGGTTTAACATCTATGACTTTCCATGCAATAAAGTTTCCACAAGTCCATCTTTTCATCAAGACCACAACACAGATTTACATATGGAGGAAAATGTAGTGTTCTTGGGGTGAGTGGGTGGGTGGGTGGGGTGCAACTAACTGTAATGATTTAATACTTACTTGTTGCTATTGCATAACTGGCTCTTTTCCAGACAGAAAATACCCCAACTGTATGATAAGAATTCATCATCCTCCCACTGGGTGAACTAGAAGAGTCTATAACACTAATGTCCATCCCAAAGATACCTTGCCCATGTGCACTGTGCTTCATTATATTTTAGGATGCAAAGCAAATCAGTGTGGGGCTGGGGGCGGGAATCTAGAAACAGCAACAAGTAAGAATTGCAGCATGAAAATTAATTTTATTCCCAGCAAAACTAAATTTTAATATCAGTAATATATACCTGTTGCTATTGTGTGGCTGAATTTGTCAGTATGGTTGGATGCTTATGAACCCACAACAGGTGAAAGAAAATTAACACAAGGAATATCCACTCTCATTATAGAACTGAAAGCTGCTTCTAGATGGTATTTGCATAGGCCACTTTTTGAGCTACAACAATCAGACCCAAGGAAAATATGCATTCTCTTTAGTGAGCTAATGAGTGAAGGTAAAAGGAGGAGATGGTAGTGTGAAAATTCCAAAACAGAGCTTTCATCACATCCTCCAGAGACAAATGAATTAGACAGGCCCAAGAGGTCACAGTGGCTTGAACATGATTGGCTTTAAGTGACATGAATGAAAGGTCCCTATTAGTCATGGACTGATAAGCTGTCTTGATAGTTATTGCAATCCACATGGTGTTAGGACTCAAAAATTTTCTACTGTACCAGTCACAAAAGAATCTCCATTTCGCATCATTAACATTAGATACAGATTGCCTCCTGGACTGAATGATGCACTTGGCAACTTTATCTGAAAACTTCTCTTTGCACAGAGACCATTTGAGATAAGCCAAGCTTGTAAGTGGAGAATCTGTAGGTTGTTGTGTAGGGGAGAGCCCCTGTACTGCAACAGGAAGTTCTTCCTCTGGGGTAATGTTCTGGGATGGTTCACCAGTGAGGAGATCATTCAACCACAATCATTGGGGCTGCAAAGGGGCTATCAAATTAGCTGAGCAGTAGAGTTCCAAACTTTGTGAAGTACCTGTGGGATCCTCCTGAAGGAGATGGTATAAGCAAACAGATGATCCTACTTCAGGCTGCAAGCATCCAATGCTCAGACTCCCTGGTTGGGGACTGAGCAAAGGTAAAAGGGGATCTTCTTGTTTGGCCTTGTAGCAACAAGTCCACCAATGGGGTCCTACAGTTTGAACATGGATTCTGCCACGGATTGATGAAGAGGCATTTCTTTGATAGTATACCTTTTCCTTGACAGACTGTCTGCCAAAATATTCTTTTTGCCAGGAATGTGGTGAATTTGCAGGGTCATTCCTTCCAAGGCTGCCCAGTGAAGGAGGTTCCAAACCTCCATGCAGTGAAAAGATGCATGTGCCCCCTTGTCTCCTGTAGTATGCTAACATCGATGTGTTGTTGGCAGAGACCATCACACAGTGAACTCTTATTTTGTTAATGCACATCAGAAGGGTTAAAATCACCGCCCTGATTTCCAGATTGTTGATGTGGAACATAGATTCTTCCTGCAACCATGAATACTGAAGCATCAGTCCTTCTGGCTACAGGTTAGTGCCACACCTTGAACCTGATTGGGGTCTGGCCAGAAACAGGTCCCTATATGTCCACCAAATTAGATAAGGGTTGGAATCTTGACTTAGAGAAACTGATAATTTAGAGGGTCCCTGTGTGGTTTCCAGATCACCAAAGGGAGAAATGGTGAGGTTTCAACTGAAGTCTGCCCAGGGGAAACTGATTGGCTGCAGAGTTCAAGGTCCCCAGGTCCTCTGAAGAACCAATTCTTCCCCATGTAGACAAAATCTTGAGGTGAAATGAGGTCCAATTACTCTGTGTTGGGTAAAAGACCCAGCTTGGTCACTATGGACTAATGGATGAGGGATATTTTGCAGGAGATGGCGCAAGTCCCTAAGGCTGTCCTTAGGAAAGGGGGAATGGCCTGAGAACTTCTTCCTGGGCCATTGTAGTGTGCCCTTTTAGGGCCTGACTGCTGAGGGGGAGCTCTGAAATGGGCTTGATGCTTTGTTTAGGGCTGCATGGCTTTAAAGAATTTAACCAAATGACCCTGTGGCTGGTCAGGATGACTTTGCTTCTTGGTCAGATTCAAAGAGAAAGGAGCAGATGGGAGGGACCAGTGTTGTTGGTCTTTCAAATCCTGAGAAGCCATGGAAGGGATGAGCTCTCCAAAGAGTCTCTGCCTCCATGGTAGCGGCCCTCAGAAGGTTCTTTCTAGTAAGACCTTGGATGTGTCTTGAACAACATCCCTGCAGAGGTGGAAAAAGGCCATGGACAAAGATAACACATACCTAGAAGTTTTTGACACTGTTTCCAACATTTGATGAAGGGCTATTGGCGACACAGATTCTTCTTCAGCAAGCTGAACAAGACTGCTGTACAAAGGTAGGCAGGTGACGCTACAGATTCTGGTGACCTTTCCTTTTGTTCTAAGGTTTCCAGTGTTTTCAATTGAAGGCATGCCCAGGCCCCACATATAAATGCCCACTCGTGCTGTTTCAGCATCCAAAGTGGGAGGTTTTGTGGGCCAGGGAAGCTTATAGCTAGATGCAGTGACCAATGGTCACAATGTAGAGGGGAGGACAGACCACTCCTTATATAGTCTAACAAAGTCTTGGCCCTTGCTAAACCTTTTGGAAAGCTCCTTAATCATAACCATGTGAGGAAGGGACAAGAGATCTAGTTGAGAGTTAGCCCCAGAAAGTTTTTCCAAACCTGAAAGAATTTAGTTACCAGAGCCTTAAGGTCACTAGGCAAAATAAGGTAATATTCATTACCACATAGTTGAAACACCAATTCTCATCTTCCTTTGCCCCCTTGACTGACAGTTGAGAGGAGGAAGGAAACCTGAAAGGAGATGGTACCACATCTGCCTGTTCTGTATCAAACTCAAAGATGACAGAAAGGACACTTTTGTCTTGCTCTCTCTCTTGGGAGCCAGGACTATGTGACTCAATGTCCCTCTGTTGTGGGTGATACTTGGGGTAAGAGGCACCCGAGTCCATAACTCCTCATCTGGAGCTAATGGACTCTCCTCAGCAGCAGATTTAGCAGGAGGGTGAGAGTGACTCTCTACCCTCCTTGGACTTTGGGAGAAGAAGGTCTGTCTCCCTACCTCTTTTTGAACCAACTTTGTAAGAGGAAGTTGTAGGTCAGTGGCTTATGGCTTCGACCTCTCTACCATGTGGCCAAGGTTGTGATATGGATTTGCATTTGGAATTTTTTTAAACATAGCTTTAACAATTATTTCCAGTCATATTGCTATGATGTCTGCAATGTGGCAGTTTATAGTGATGTCTAGCAATGGGGTATTATGCCACAGACATGTAGCATCATGTCCCACCCAGTCACATTATCCTAACACTAACCTCTTAATGCTGAGTCCCAAGCAAGGCAGCTGCTAGCACCATTTTTATAAGTCTTTGGTATGACTCGGACGGAATTCAAACCCATAACCTCCCATATCCGAGGCAGGCGCTCTAAACACTTAGGCCACCGGAGCGGTCGCCAAGGTTGTGAAGTCCATGGCTACATGCAGGGAGATGGCCCACACCCCAAAGGGATTTAGTGGGATTATAGGAAAGGTGGAGATGCCGATCCAATCCCCTTCCCTAGTCTTGTGTCTGTAAGTCAATTTCCAATCCTACATGGGATGAGATGTTTGTCTGGAGAGATGGTTGTTATTGACCCAATCCCTTTCCCTGTACAAAAGAAGTTCCAATAACCAATGATTAGTTCTCATACACTGGTACCCAGCACCTGGTCAATGACTGGTCACTAGTCAATGACTGGTCAGGCAACTCAGATATGTAGGAAGACACTTCCCCAGATCTGACAGACATAGATCTAAGCTCTACCTTACCAGGTGACTGGAACCAATCACTGACAATGGGCCCCATGGACTAAAAGGGTGCTGCTCCCCCATTACGGGGGTTTGGGGGCACATGACTCACTTTCAGCTCACACTGAGCTGCAGGCAATTAGAGGGTGCTACTCCTGCCTGAGGGCAAAGTGTGACTCACCTTATTTCCTAGTGGAAAGAGAGGGTGCTAATGGGGAGGGTGTTGCTCCTCCCTTACTGGAGGGTGTGACTCACTCTCCATCTGTTTATTATCTGCTTTGGGAGGTGTCCCAATAACCTTAGGATTCTCCAAAATGACTGATAATCCTTCTCTGAGTGTCTCATTATCTTCCTTCCTTTATAAATCCATCTATATTCAGTGATGTCCCAGACCTATTCCAACCTTCAGGCTGCAAATTAGACAACTATCTGTAAAAGCATGCTAAAAAGAAGGTTAATTCAAAAACATCTGTGCATGCCAACTAGATGTGAAAAAAGGTATTTGTGTGGTTAAAGTCTTTACTAAATATGACAACAGCAAGAACTCACCTTTCCTAGGTGTTGCTTCTTAAAGAATAAAAATGATCAATGAATGTTTTAAAGCAAAAAGGTACACAATGATAAGCTGAGAACTGAAGATTATTAAAAAAATGAAATCAACCTGGCTTAATCAGATGATGGGGACAACTAAATTAGCAAAAGCCAGTTGGTAATATTACTAAACAAAAAGGATAAAAATTATCTGATACTAATTCTGAGAATGAACTGGTGTTTGATAACTGAATACACAATATAAAGGAAAAAGTGGCACAAGACCTACTTTTCTGAGTAATAAAAATAGCACAGTTCACAATAAAATGAAACAAAATGAGTCCATATACTCAATTAGGGAAGAATATGGATATTTTAACTAAATACCTACCCTAGCTAAAAATAATTCTCAATAAAATTAGTATGCTAACACTCCTGTGGGGTGAGATATTAAAATGCAAGGTAATACATGTGTACCAGAACAAAATGTGAGTATCTCCAACAGAACTCAATTTGAATAGAAAAACTTCTTGATCAGGGTAATTCTACTCATTGAAGACAGTGCACATAAAAAAATAAAATTGCTGCATTAACACACAAAGTGAAGCTGATTCTTCATCAGTGTGAATAAAGCAGCCATTAATGTTTGCGACTGAAAATAGAACAAAGGTCAGTGTATGTAGGCAAGGTACCTATGGGGTGGACAGGTGGTGACATCTTCTGGTTCACCTGATAGGAGGATAAATTCTCAGGAAACAGATGGGTTATTTTCCATCTTGAAAGAAGACAGCTATGCAATAGCAACAGGTATGTATTACTGATATTAAACATGGATTTACATATGGGGCCTGGATAATGATTTTGAACTTTCTTTGCATATTTTTGGTCTGAGGTTTGATCTTTTATTCTAGCATGTGTGGCATAAATGTAACAGCTTGTAGAGCTGATGGAATGTAAATTTTGAATTAGATTAACCCAAACTTATGCATTTTAGGAAATGTTTCAATAAAGGGTAACGTAATGGGATATACAACTCACTGGAAGAATAGCTATTGTATTACAATGGCCAGTAGATAACAGAGCATAAAGGTGGCTTTTATTTAGCAAACATGATTCAATATACAGTACTGAAGTAAACATCTGTGCAAGTATAATTCTTTAGATGCTGTTCTGTTTTATAGTAGCATTTTAAACCAGTGAACACAAAAGTGTCAATGAAAATGTTTGTTCTAAACAACAAAATACCAACCTCTAACAATGGTCCTAAGTGTGATAAATTATTGCAAAATAATATTCCTGATCAATAAGAATTTCAAATTGGAAGCCATTTCAATTTCACAAACTAGGTAAATAAAGCGCGCCTAACATCTCCATCAGCTTTATCGGTTAAATGCAAAATATTCATATTTATTTGCATTTAATTATGTTAGTGGAAGATGTAGTCAAAAGTGATCATACGTCAAACACTCAGACTAGATAAGTGGATAAAAGAAAAAATTTATTTTCACTTGAGTTTGCTCTGTACATTTAAGTGCTGCATCGAGTTTCACCAAACATATCAAATTTTCTTCCTCATAATTAGAAATCTGAATATCTTCCTGAATTAAAACTGTCAATCTTAGATGACACAATTTTGACCTAAATTAGCTGACAATGATGATTGTTTTAATCCTGTCTTTAGGTGTGTAAAGGTGCAGTGTAGACCCAGATCTGCCATCACATTATACAAATACTGTTTGCTCAAAATCTTAGGCAGAAAGGACAATTCGGACCCTGACCAGCAGATACATTATCTGGGTCTATGCTGTTCCCAGTGTTACGTGATTCCGACATGAACACTTTTTCATTGGTCATGTGATTCATGGTAATTCATCATATTTCACCATCAAGACAAGATATTTTTATGGGATCATGAATTTGAAATGGTGTTTTCTCTATACTAAAAGAATATTTTCAGTGTATTAAAGAAACTGAATTTCAAAACTCTGCATTAAATCATGTAATAAAACAAGTATAGACATTTGTTCCAGTAAATATGACATTTTTTGAACCAATAAATTTATGACACTGACTTCCACATCTGATTGGTCAGTACAAGATGTACTGGGTCATAAAACTTCACATGCACTAAAACAATGGTCAATAACTGTATGTTATTAAATTCACCTGAAGAGAGTCTCATTATTCTTCTCCATGTCAATTTTTTTCATATCTGAGAAATTTAGGGATACCATATTTATCATGGCTGTTGGGACACTGTAATGCCTGGAACACATATATCCACAGAGCAATTGTCTCACCAAAAGAGCTGTTCAAACAATTAAAAGAATGCTTAAAAAAGCAAACAGTCCTTCAATAGCTCTTTTGACATATCGCGCGACACCATTATCGAATGGATACAGCCCTGTTAAATTACTGATGGGAAGAAAATTACAAACTACTCTGCCAATGGCACTGAAAAACTTACAGCCGAAATGGCCAGATTTAATAAAACTGAAGAAATCGGAAAACTATCAAAAGCAAACTCAAAAGAGAAATTATGATCATCAAAATCGCACACGAAATATCAAAAAACTTCAGGTAGGGAATAAAGTATGGATTAGAGATCATTTTTCTTCAGGCATTGTTAAATCTGAGTCATCTACACCTTGTTCATACATGGTAGTAACTAATGAGGGAGAGGTACTGTGTCATAGGAGAAATTTAATTCCCATGCCTAATGCATTATTGGAGCCTCTCAGAGTGACTGTTTCACACCCTGATACTTTGACTTACTCAGATGACAGCAAAGCAGTGCCGACCAGTCAAAACGGATATTTCACACATTCGGGAAGATTGTCAAAACCAGCTGAGAGACTGAACTTGTAAAAATGGAGCTGATGTAGCTTGTTTAGAAATGCCGTCATATCACATTTCATTTTAATGTTAACATACTCAGGAGGGGAGCTTTAAAATATCACTTGACAGTAAAAGTTATCAGACTCCACACTGGATTAGAACTGATATACACCAACAGCTGGTTTATATTATATGTTCATTAGGGTTTAAGTTCCCTGGGAAAAATACTTTCAAGGCAGTCTTTTCTCCCCTTCCTAATTGTACTGATGTCTTGTATTTAATAGATAGTATAAAACGCCTTCTGCAGTTATTCTTCAATAACAAATAATATTACACCTAAAATGCCCTAAATTTAATTTTTATTGGTTCTTGCAATATACTGTAACTTTCGGACATTTTATTTCAAGGATTTTGTTTCATTCCAAATGTTTTTGGACAGTTGCACTCAAGTTTGAGCCAGCTTTTTTTATGGGCCTGGTTTGTTTGCTCTTTTAGAATGACTAGTTAATTAATCCCTTTGTGACTTCTGATCACTAAACAGGTTAACTGAACATGCAAGATTTTAGTTGAAAATGACTTTTTGCCAGCAGAGTAAACAGTTGGATTTTGACCATAGCTAAACACGTGTCTGACAGTAACTGACACCAGCTTGCATAGCAGACGTCTATAACGACTCTACAGAAAGTACTACCCAACTATTTTAGTCCAAAATGTGATTGCATTTCATCATCATCATCCTGACAGAGAAAATAAGCCACGAAAATGATCAATGCACTGTGTGTGTACTGTGTATAGACAAGGCTGCCAACACCAATAAAAATGGCTATACAGTAATTACAAAGACATTGACTACCATGACATCAGGAATTGTTTCAGTCATAAATATAAAAACTGAACACAAAATAACAACCTTCTAACTCACAAAGTAACCAATAACTTTAAATAATCAATTCTGAGTACCAATATTTCAAGCATGTAATTGTGGCAACTTGAGTTACTGTGATGTTGACATGGTTGACAGTAGTATGCACTCTCTCCGACAATCTTAAACTTTTTTTCTTGTGTCTTTGGATTTATTTGATAAAAGCAACAAGGTTAAACATGGAAGAAAATAAAAATAAAGGCATATATGAGACTCTTTTCAAACACTAAGTAATTATTTCCAAACAAGATGTATCATTAGGCAGGGATGGGGTGGATATTGCTAATTTCTGATTTTTAAAAGCTTTTAGGATTTTGTTTCTTGTCCAAAAATACATGTATTCAGTAACTATCATAAA
This sequence comes from Megalonaias nervosa, assembly GCA_016617855.1. Classification (NCBI taxonomy): domain Eukaryota; kingdom Metazoa; phylum Mollusca; class Bivalvia; order Unionida; family Unionidae; genus Megalonaias; species Megalonaias nervosa. The sequence continues at coordinate 65,113 of JAECUM010001439.1, forward strand.
CTACATCATTCAACTATGCAATATTCTGAGTTTAAACAATAACCCCAAAGTACTGTGACAACTGTAAAATAGGTGCATATGTGAAAAAAGTGTTAATTGAAAATAAGTGATCAGATATTTTCCTATTTGTCTTTAGTAATGAAAAATGCATATGCAGAAATTAAAATTTCCATTCCAAAACCAAATAAGGACCTCTTTAAGAAAAGTTGTTGATACTTGGGGTCACTAATTTGGAAATGACCAGTTCGTTGCAAAACAAAGTTTTAATCTAATTACTGTAGTGTAGTTAGAAACAACTGGTATGCCAAATCTGAGCAGATTTTCCTTAATGTTGAGATTCTAAGTGTGATAATATATCTACTGGTAGATCAATGAAGTTTTAACTTAAACTGAATGCAGTACTCCCAAGATAACACCAACAGGAAACAAGTCTATTACTCTCAAGATAAGACCTCCAGGACACCAGTCAAGTACTTCCAAGATGAGACCTACAGGAGACCAGTCTATTACTTCCAAGATAAGACCCACTGGAGTCCAGTCTAATTAATCCGGGTTAATGTTGAGAGTATTAAAAAGTGGAGGGCTAATCATTCAAGTATGAGCTTATCATATGATAAATATGGTACTTCAATGCACAGAAAACAGACACTATGGAATCAAAGTAAGTGTTTACCAGGAGGACATAATATAAAATTTGTACTTATGAAACAGATGTATGGCAAATGTCAATAAGAATCATACAATTCCTCCATTCCCCTGATTTCTGGAAAGTCTAAACTACAGGCTATGTGTATTTATCTACTACAAAAGGATGTTTATCAAATTGGAAAATGCCGTTTATATCACGGCATACTAGGAAACACTGTGTATCATGGATAAGTGATTGCATGAACTCAATCAAGGGCACATACTAAATTTAAAATCAGAATAATGACATAGAGTCCCTCAAAGCGACTGATGCTTTACTGGGCAAAAAAGAATTTCATATATAATACATAATAATAATATATAATGCAGAATGAATGCAAACAAAATGCAGAATGAACACAATGAAATAAAGTGCAAAATGAATGCAACCAAAATGATTTAGGAAAAGAGCACAAACAAGGAATTAAAAATAATCAATCAAACTGGAATGAAACACAATTGCATATCATGAATGAATATGAAAATCAAATATTTTAATTTGTTGCTAAATTTCTGTGGTTGCAAACCCTTCATGAATATCCTGGATATTTTTTTTACATCAACAATTTCTATGGCTGCAAGCCCTTCATGAATATTCTAGATATTTTTTACCTTGTTATGTATATTTAATTTAATTATTTGTTTGTTAGTTTTAAATTTTTTAATTTCATTACATGCTATTGTAATGTAACACTGAGTTCAGTTCTGTTTGACCTGATTGATATTTTTTAAGTTTTAATTTCATTGATGTAAACAACTAATACTAGAAACATTGTATATAGTTTCTGACCTTGTTCCAAAATCAGTGACAGTTTTTAAAAAATATCTTTCTCAGAGTAAGAATCATTAAGTTAAGTCAAGGTCATACCTGGACTATGTGACAAGTAGCCATATATCAATTGATAACAAACTTCTACTTTTTCCAGAAGAATGAACTTTTGACCCTCATCTGGGAATCTGTTTTGCATCCTAATTAGTGTATAACTGTTGTTTTTGATAGAAGTTTGTCAGTGGCGCTCCAAACAACTGACACGTTAAGTTGTATATGTTGTGATCAGTTTGGGTTGAATTTTTATTTTCTTCAAATTATTGATTTCAAGTGATTCTTTTCCCTGGAAATACATAAGTGCTCTGACAAAATTCTTGGATAAAGACATTTATTGGAAGTTATACTGAATAAAAACTGAAATAATATTTTCTGTGATTCAACAAAGGATTGTTGACACAGCAGCACTTCGCTGACCACAACAGACGTCATCGCCTTCCATTTTGGATTTCATCGGGACTCGAACTCAGTTTCATTCAGGACTTTTTATTACTTCTATTTTTTAATTCTTGGATTATTTCTGGATTTAACTCATAAAACTAAGTTCTTTCAAGGCTCAAAATTGACAGGAAGCATTTTGCTAATCATAATTATCATATTACTAGCTGACAAAGACCAAACTTAAAACTTTCCAGTGACATTTTGTACACAGTAGACATTGAAATTAACTTGATTTATGCTAGCTGAAAATATTACAACTATAAAAATGCTGCTGAGACCTAAAAAAAGTTAAATTTGAGAACTTAAATTTAGTACACACACACACACACACACACACACACACACACACACACACACACACACACACACACACACACACACACACACACACACACACACACACACACGGTCCTTCATTGGCACAGTTACCATCTTACATCAGTGGATATTAAACGAGAAATACACGTTTAAGTGAAAACAGAGATTGCATATATAATATTTTACTTTATTCAGAGAACCACGCATTGGTATATATACTGTTTATATATACAAGTCCAGTGTATAGCATGAAGAGTAACATAATCAATGCTGTGTACTCACCTGCTGATCTAGTAATATGTGGTGAATCCACAACACATTTAATTCATAGAAAATATACACATCTAATTCCATAGAAAATATGCACAGATTTAAAATATTGAATAATTTTGTCACAGATCTTTATGTGTCTGAATTCAATAGAAAAATGAGAAAACATTACGCACTGAACATGGAAGCACATCTCCAAAGGTAAATAAACGGTGTCTGTATAAATTTTATACTATTGAAATATTCTCATCTGTGAATGAAATACTTTATTGTTATTTTATAAAAACTTATTGATTTTTAGCCACTTTCTGTTGCTGACATGTTTGCTCTTGGCAAAGTCAATCATATTCATCAAATGAGGGATTCAAGCACCTGACTTGATCCTGTCCAGGGCTTCATTCTTGTCTTTAATGGTAAAAGCTTCACGTTTCCCTGTCCTATTTTTCATTGCAAAAGTCGACTAATTAACACTTTTACACTGTTACGTATATGTAATTAAATTGCTTGTGTGTTAGTTTTGAAATTCTTTTTATTTTTGTTTCATTACATTTTATTGTAATGATTATTGAAAGGATTCGAAATTCTTTTTCAGTAATTCGATATTTTCTTTTACTAAATGTTATTTATCTAAGATGTAAAACGTGTTACATGAGAATTATTTTTAGTTAACCTAGCTTGTCTTAGGTTGGGAACTTCGTAAACAGGCAGTTAAAATGATTGGTCAGTATCAGGGCCATACTTTGATTGCGTGATCACCATGTGTAAACAACGCTTTTTTGTTATTGGTTCTTAAGTGGGGCTACACTGGCGTACGTGATAGTTTTCTTGTAGTAAGAGACCACATGACCCATCTCGAGAGACTTGAAATGATGTTTTTGGGGTTTAAATACGCATTCTTAATATTCTTCTGGCAGAGTCATTTTAACATCTTGAAGGAACAAGGTGTTTCTTTTTATTTGTTGCCAGATTGTTTGTTTTTCATCTGATTTTTGGATTTAATAATTTATTCTCCTGGAAATTCAACAAGTTGACTTTCTTATAAAAAATTCTGAAAGATATTCATGGAAATTTATTCTGGAATTATTCGGAAACAAAAACTGATTCAATTGAGGAATTGTTGATATTCGTACATTGGACCACATCTGACGTCATCGCCTTCCATATTTGTGTGTCGTCGAGATTTGAACTTGGATTCTAATAGAACTATTCAATGATAGGACTTGTGTTTTTCATTCTTAGGATCAAATTTTGGATTATATTTACAAACCGTAAGTCCTATTTACCAATTTTTACATTGTTTTCTAGGGAAATAAATTATTTTGTTAAAATATACAAAGCTTGTTGACTTCACTCTTTTCTTCTGTTACATTTGCACGAGCCTACATGTAACAGGAGAAAATTGGGGGCTCATCCGGGATATAAGAATTTTGGTTAAATATTTCAGAAAATTGTTTTTGAAATTTAAATTCCCCATGTCTTTAAATCCCAAGTACTATTTTACATTTTTATTTGAAATCTTAAGTGAAAACAACAGGCTTTTATTCACAATGTCATCAAAAGTGGAAATATTTCTTTCTAATCCAACTCAGGAGCAGTTGGATAGTCTCAAAAAAGATGAGTTGCTTGAGCTTGCCAGAAAGTATCTTTCTGAAGCAAAATCTTCCTTAACGAAACAAGAAATTAAAAATATTTTGATCCCATATTTGGTGGGGAAAAATATTTTTGATAAAAGTGTTTTGGCATCAGTCAGCAAGTCTGTGACAGACACTGACATTAAAGTAATAGAATTAAAAATGAAATTCAAAATGGAAGTAGAGTTAAGGAAGCTCGAGCTTCAGAAAGAGAAAGAACAATTGCAAGTGCAATTAGAAGAGAAGCAATTGCAATTACAATTTGAGAAAGAGGAGAGAGAGAGAGACAGGAGAGGGAGAAAGATAAACAATTACAATTTGAGAAAGAGGAGAGAGAGACAGATGCAATTACAAAGAGAGAAGGATGAAAGGGAATTTCAACTTAGAATGAAAGAATTTGAGCTGGTAAGTGACAAGCACGATTCCACTTCACATGCAGATTCAAGTTTTGACATTGCAAAAAATATCAGGTTAGCTCCCCCTTTTAGTGAAAAGGAAGTAGACAAATAGTTTATCTATTTTGAAAAAGTTGCTGAAAATTTGAAATGGCCAAGGGAGCATTGGACTCAATTATTGCAATGTGTACTTTTCGGCAAAGCCCGAAATATCTATGCATCCCTGTCAGTACAACAGAGTTCGGATTATGATTTGGTTAAGGAGTGCATCTTAAGGGTTTATGCGTTAGTCCCTGAGGCTTATCGGCAAAAATTCAGGAACTATGAAAAGGAAGCTGGACAGACTTATGTTGAATTTGCTAGAGAAAAAGAACAGTTATTTAAGAGATGGTGCTTAGCCAAGAAAGTTGAACATGATTATGAAAGTCTTGAACAACTTGTGTTACTTGAAGAGTTCAAAAACTGTGTTCCTAATGATATTAAGAATCATCTTGAAGAGCATAAGATTGAAACCTTGGAAAATGCTGCTCTTGCTGCCGATGAGTACTCCTTAACTCATACGTTCCTGTTGTAGGCAAATCATTGACTCCGCAGTCTACTGGTAGAAAGGTATTTCAGCCTAATACGACTCCTCCTAAAATTCAACCTGGCACAACTTCTAAAAATCAAGCTTCTGATAAACTTGATTCAAAATCCTTGCCTCTTCCTACATGTACCTATTGCAAGAAAAAAGGACACATCATTTCTGATTGCTTTAAATTGAAATATAGGCATCAGAATCAAGATAGACCTATCCCAAATGCTCTTATTTCTAAGAGGTCAAGGTCACGGTCATGTATTGAAAGCAATACAATTGTTGGGTCTCAAAAACCCCCGTCTGATTTTATTATGGAGAATTATGAACCATTCATGTCGAAGGGTTCTATATCACTCTTGGGTGATTCGGCCAATCCTATTCCTATTAAAATTTTAAGGGATACAGGAGCTTCTCAGAGTCTTTTAGTGTCAGGTATTTTGCCTTCTTCTGAGAAGTCCTGTTCTAATGAGAGTGTTCTCATTCAGGGAGTAGAGTGCGGCTTTGTTAATGTTCCTCTCCATTCTGTAAATTTGTCATCAGACTTAGTTTCAGGACCTGTGACAGTCGGTATAGTATCTACTTTACCCGTTGAGGGTATTCATTTGTTGCTAGGCAATGACTTAGCTGGAGACAAGGTTGTGGTTAATCCACTTGTAACTGGCAAGCCTTCTTTGGATCAGAAACTTGATCCTGTTGAAAAAGAATACCCCGAGTTATACCCAGCTTGTGCAGTTACCAGAGCTATGTCAAAGAAAGCTCTTGAGAATGATTTTGATAAGGAAGACATTCCTTTAGCTGACACATGTATTGGTCAGGCTTTTGATGAGGTCACTTTCACTTCTAATTTGGATCAATCAGGTGGTATTGATCACAGTGATCCTCTTTTAATACTCATTCTCTTTTATCTAATCAGGGTGATAAACGACAATCACTTGTCGTCGAACAGGAAAAAGATCCTGAGATCTCCCGTTTGTTTCAGAGGGCCATTAGTGAAACTGAAGCCACTGAAGTACCTGTCTGTTATTTCATTAAAAATGGAACTCTTATGAGAAAATGGAGACCTCCCGAGGTACCTGCTAATGACGAGTGGTCAGTGAACTATCAGATTGTAGTTCCAAAATCTTACAGACAGGAAATACTTAGTTTGGCCCATGAAACTCCTCTGGCTGGTCATCTAGGGAAAAATAAAACTTATAACAAGATCTTGACTCACTTTTATTGGCCAAAAATCAAAAGTGATGTTTGTAAATTTTGTTGATCTTGTCATACTTGTCAAATGGTAGGAAAATCCAATCAGAAGATACCTAAGGCTCATCTGCAACCAATTCCTGCATTTGACGAACCATTTAGCAGAATTATGGTAGATTGTGTTGGTCCCTTATCTAAGACCAAGTCAGGCAACCAGTATTTGTTGACCAATATGTGTGCGTCAACGAAATTCCCAGAGGCAATTCCTTTGAGGAATTCTATAGTAAAAGCTTTGATAAAGCTTTTTACTCAATTTGGCCTTCCCAAATCTGTCCAATCAGGTCAAAGGTCAAATTTCATGTCTGGACTTTTCCAGCATGTTATGCTTGAATTTGGCACTCGGCAATTCAAGTCAAAAGTGAAACTATGGTTTCACAAAATTTTACTTGAGAGAATATTTGAGTCTTGTAATAGAGTTCATTCTCTCTTGCTCATTCTTCAAAATTTTCTTCAATTCAGATTTTACGGCCCTTACAAAGTAAAGAAGAAAATGAATGAGTTAAATTATAATTATAGTACTCAGGTCTAAATAAATTAATGGAGTACTAGTATATTGAAAGAGATAGCCAAGTAAATTATTATAATTAATTAATTGTACCTGTCCCATAAACTGAGGATTTAAGTGAAGAAATTCAATTGGACACCGTTGAACTTGGAGCAACAAATCTTTGGAATTCGGAAATTATGAAAGATCCAGATCAGAAACTTTTACATTTGCAACAACAAGAAAGAAATGAACTTAAACAGTTATTATTCAAATATGAGCACTTGTTTCCGGATATTCCTATGAGGACAAACACAATTTTTCATGACGCTGAAATTGTAGATTCAAAACCTGTGAAACAACACCCATACAGGATGAACCCTCACAAACAGGAATACTTGAAGAAGGAAATTCAGTATTTGCTGGAGAATGATTTCATAGAGCCCAGTAAAAGTGACTGGAGTTCACCATGCATACTTGTTCTGAAACCGGATAAAACTTTCCGTATGTGCACTGATTATAGGAACGTGAACAGCGTGACAAAAAGAGATTCATTTCCGTTACCAAGGATCGATGATTGCATTGATAAAATTGGAAATGCCAAGTACGTCACCAAATTTGACCTTCTGAAAGGATTTTGGCAAATTCCACTTACGGAGAGAGCGAAAGAAATTTCAGCGTTTGTGACTCCAGATGGACTCTATAAATATAAAGTAATGCCGTTTGGGATGAAGGGTTCTCCAAGTACGTTTCAACGCTTGATGAATATGATTACTTCCGGTCTTGATAATTGTGATGCTTATATTGATGATGTCATCATCTACAACGACACCTGGAAAGGACATCTAGCCACGATTCGGAAATTCTTTGAAAGACTCACTGATGCTAATTTGACAATCAATTTATCAAAAAGCGAGTTCTGCCATGCTTGTGTAACTTTTCTAGAACATATTGTGGGACATGGTCAAGTTAAACCTATTGATGCTAAGGTGAAGGCTATCTCTGATTTTCCTGTGTCTGTCAGTAAAAAGCAATTAATGCGATTTTTGGGTATGGCCGGACACTATCGAAAGTTTTGTTCCAATTTTTCCAATATTGCTGAACCTCTGACAAATTTGTTAAGTAAGAGAAACAAGTTTCTCTGGACCGAAAAATGTCAGGAAGCTTTCGATAGGTTAAAAGCAATACTCAAAAGTGTGCCGGTTCTAACAGCTCCAAATTTCAATCAGTCTTTTAAATTGTCTGTGGATGGAAGTGATGTTGGGGTTGGAGCAGTATTGATTCAAGAAGACAGCAATGGTATTGATCACCCAGTGTACTATTTCTTTAAGAAATTAAATAAGTACCAAAGAAATTACTCAACAATCGAGAAGGAATGTTTGGCTTTAATTTTGGCATTACAACATTTTGAGGTTTACATTAGCTCGGCTCCTTCTCCGGTTGTTGTGTATAGTGATCACAACCCCCTTACTTTCATCGACAAGATGAAAAATAAAAATCAAAGATTATTAAGGTGGAGTTTGTTTTTGCAAAAGTATAATCTGAACATCAGGCACATCAAAGGAAAAGACAATTTGATTGCAGATGCACTTTCCCGTGTATAGAAATATTATTTCATATACACTTTATATAATTCATAAGAATTTTCTCATGTAATTTTGTTTACCGCATGTATAATTTACATATGGTAAAAAAGAAAGCTTTATTATATAAATCTTTCTTTTTTCTTTATGGGGGGAAGTGTTACGTATATGTAATTAAATTGCTTGTGTGTTAGTTTTGAAATTCTTTTTATTTTGTTTTTGTTTCATTACATTTTATTGTAATGATTACTGAAAGGATTCAAAATTCTTTTTCAGTAATTCGATATTTTCTTTTACTAAATGTTATTTATCTGAGACGTAAAACGTGTTACATGAGAATTATTTTTAGTTAACCTAGTTCGTCTTAGGTTGGGAACTTCGTAAACAGGCAGTTAAAATGATTGGTCAGTATCAGGGCCATACTTTGATTGCGTGATCACCATGTGTAAACAACGCTTTTTTGTTATTGGTTCTTAAGTGGGGCTACACTGGCGTATGTGATAGTTTTCTTGTAGTAAGAGACCACATGACCCATCTCGAGAGACTTGAAATGATGATTTTGGGGTTTAAATATGCATTCTTAATATTCTTCTGGCAGAGTCATTTTAACATCTTGAAGGAACAAGGTGTTTCTTTTTATTTGTTGCCAGATTGTTTGTTTTTCATCTGATTTTTGGATTTAATAATTTATTCTCCTGGAAATTCAACAAGTTGACTTTCTTATAAAAAATTCTGAAAGATATTCATGGAAATTTATTCTGGAATTATTCGGAAACAAAAACTGATTCAATTGAGGAATTGTTGATATTTGTACATTGGACCACATCTGACGTCATCGCCTTCCATATTTGTGTGTCATTGAGATTCGAACTTGGATTCTAATAGAACTACTTAGAGATAGGACTTGTGTTTTTCATTCTTAGGATCAAATTTTGGATTATATTTACAAACCGTAAGTCCTATTTACCAATTTTTACATTGTTTTCTAGGGAAATAAATTATTTTGTTAAAATATACAAAGCTTGTTGACTTCACTCTTTTCTTCTGTTACATTTGCATGAGACTACACGTAACAACACCTATTCTTTTTAACGACTACAGCAAAAATAACAGTCAATCATTAATGGGGTAATTTTTCTTGAGAATGGACAGCATTATTCATGGCGGCTAACGTTTTTTGATATTTAATAAATGGTTGCACTATAATTTGAACAAGTTTTGGTTCTGCAATTGACGCTGATGATTAGCAATGTACTTAAATTAACTAATTTATAAAATCAGTTGAGAATCTTTTATCAAGCTCCCCATTGTTTGGTGCTTGGTTTTGTAAGCAGTTTAAAGAAAAAAACGTATGTTGGATATTGTTTGAGCAATGCCTGTATACAGAATACACTGAAGACAAACTCAAAGAAGACTTAACGGCTTTATTGTCAATGGATCAGTAATAATACGATTAACACTTATGAACTGACATCTTTTGACAATAATGAGTTCTCAAAAGGTCCAGCCATTGGTTCAGATACTTGTATCTCCAATGTTTATTTTAGCATAAAACTTCAAGAAATTGATGAAATTTAAAAATTTCAGGAGCTAAACCATGTTCATTTTATATTTGAATTCATACATGATCTCTTCCCCAAAATGACAGATTTTTTACACATTATTTTTCATACTTTTACAAAGTAATTTTTTTTCATGTATGAGAAAAATATGTGGATATGAAATTTCAGGAGTCATGCCACAATCTAATATTCAAATCTTTTCCCCAAAATGATAATAAACTTCTTACACTTTAGTTTTCATACTTTTAAGAAGAAAAAATATGTTTTTTTGTACAAAAAGTACATGTATATAAAATTTCGGTAGCCATGCCAAGACCATGTTATATCAGAATTCAAGCTGTAATACCTCTAGCGGGTATATGGGAGAAATAACAAAGTTATTTGCCTCCTTGCGTTCTTCTAATTTAATCAGATGTGATGATGACTAAATCACTAGAAGAAGATGAAGACCTACAACATATACACATGAAATATATAAATAATTAAAAATAAACAAATCTACCACACATGAACAATTCACAAAATGATAAGGCGCGGAATTATAAAACTATCACAATGTCATTACTAAAAACTTACCAGTGCCATGTAGATTCTGATGTACAATAGTTATTTTCTTCAATACCACTGACAAAGTATTGAGTAACTTACTGCAACCAGAAATGTTGAAGTTGACTCCTGGAGAGTTGTTGGAGGAGTGAACAATGAACAGAGAACTTGTTAATGTATATGGACATTGGACATCACTGTACTGAACATGTAACACCAAAATACTAAATGCACACAAACAATAACAATAACAAACAGTGGTTTACAATGCTATAATAAAGCATGCTATAGCAGGGTCACACTGTACCAGCTTCTGAAATTACAATGAATGAATTACCAAATATATAAAATGTAAAAAAAAAGTTATTGGCTCTTTTTTAACAATTTACCTCTGAAGTCCAGGAAGTGAAAATAATCAAGCAGAGCTAGCAGTTTTTTGAGAGCTGTACATCTGAAGTAAAGCTAAGCTGTATACTCTCTAACCCATATTACACCCATCAATCATATATCAAAATAAACAATACCTGAAATATACAAGGTCTTTTTGAAATAGCCAGTATAACCAGTGAGGAAACCCAGGGAAATTCATTTTCTTTAAAATTCGAACTTCTAACCATATGCAAAATATGACACTAGAGCGACACCTTAATATTTGGCTCCATGTTTTTTCAATACAGACTGGTCTGCTACTTAAGTGTGTATCAAACTATAATGAATCTGTGACACATGGTTTCAAATTCAAGAAGCCCATCTGTTTTATTTTTGAACATGTCATGTATAGTTACTATAATAGAAAATAAAGAAACCGTTCAGCATACATAGTCAAATGGTCGCACACTTTGAAAATATAAAATCAGTAGACAGAGGTATATGATGGATAAATACATAACAGCCAATAGTCACATGATATGAACCTCAAACTGTACTCGTTATTCTGTGTCTAGCCCACTCCTGATGTTATCAGATATAGTCTTTGATTTGAACATGGAAACATTTTTTCCACATGTTCACTAATATCTGGGTGCCCACTGTAAGCTTTATTTGCCAAGTAGTTAACATCACTTATTACCAGTACATACAATTTCACCAATAATGATCATTTCAAGTAAAATGAACAGTGTACATATAGGATTTAAAGGCACATCAGCACAATCCTGGCTGTATAGTGCAGAGTATGTTTAGGTATCCCCCAAAAGGCACACAAAACCAAGACAGAAACAGAAAAGCTAACATCCTTCAAATACAAAGTCCAAGTTTTAAAAACACAAACCACACCCTTTTAAAAAGTTCAGGATACACTCAGCTGGAACAATCATCATGAGACACATCTGAGGGCAAATTAGGTATTTTTACAACAAAGAGGGTGCATCAGTAGCTCTGTATCTAAACTGTTCACATTGCAATATATAAAGATAAACATGGAACATCAAAAACATTCTTCCTTGACAAACAAAATCTACTGTATCATCATGTATATATTCAATGCTTAAATAAGACTGATTCACACCAGCATAACCATTCCTGGACTTTACTTTAAATAATAAAATGATTCCATGGTTCAAATGCCAGGATTCACTTTTGGTGGCACTCTACAGTTTCATATTTTGCATAGGGTTAGAATTTTAATGAAAAAGAATTTCCCCGGGTTTCCTCACTAGTTATACTGGCTATTTAAAAAAGACCTTGTATATCTTAGGTATTGTTCAAAGAACCTTTAATTCCCCTTATTTTGGTGTATGATTGATGGGTGTAATATGGGTTATAGATTATACAGCTTGGCCTTACTCCAGATGTGCACCTTTCAAAAAAGTGCTAGCTCCACTCGGTCATTTTTACATTTTATATATTTGGTAATTCATTCATTGCACTTTCAGAAGCTGGTATTGTCTAGTCTGGCAAAATTCATTTTCCCTATTTTAATAGGTGCTAAGGATAGTGTACTTTAGACAAATTCAGGCTGATTTTTAGAGCACAAGGGAGCAGTCATTTCAGTTAGTGGTTTGCTAAGATCATTTACAATTTCCGAAAGTACGATATCCAAAGAAATGTCAGCCACATTACATCAAAGTAGCATAGAGATACGCCAACATTCTCTCCATTGTGCATGTTTTAAATGCAAACAACTTCACATTACATACGTCACTCTCTCAAAACTACACAATAACTGGTGAGCGCCCCCTTTACAGTTTCACCCATGTGCATCATATAAAGGGCAATAACTTGGAACAAATATTGTACAGAACAGTAATTTGCTGCCATACATATCTTTAGATGATAACCATAACATGTACGAAGTTTCTTGTGATATAAAGAAAACTGGGAAGTTAGCTGTGTTCACAAGATTCTGTCACACAAAATTAGGCATCAAGTAAAAAAGGGAAATAACTCTAACAAAAATCAAATGAACTGATCTGATGACATGCACATCATCTTCTAATGATGACCATAATACTTCCCAAATTTCATGGTGATCCACTGAAAACTGAGAATAGTTCTATCACAAGATTTTGTCATACACTATATTTAGCTCAAAGTAAAAACAAGTAATAAATAAAAATTGTCAGCGATTTGTTGATATGTGAATCCTCATGTGGTGACCATAATATTTACCAAGTTCCATGATAATCCATAACAAAGTGTGAATAGTTGCAATCACAAGCTTGTGTGACAGATGAAAGGAGTGGTTGATGGATAGATCAATGGATGAATGGATACGAGAATTTCTATATACCCAAGCTTTTATAGACACTGGTTTATAATAAATACTTGGTGTGAACACACACCCACACACACCCACACACACACCATTCAGCGATCATATGGAAATCAGAAGTGATCTTTATTAGCAGGTAGTCTTTATATATAGGTAAATTTGCACTGATTTATATATAAATGGGACCTTTTGAAATCTGGCCTTTACATACAGGTGCCCTAATATTTGGATGGCTGTTAATGCAGGCTTGACTATATCTATCAGCATGGAGGATGAATTCAATAAGATAAAACATTGGTATTGTCAATGTTCCTGTATGACTAGAATGTAGTTACAATGCTGTTAGAGAAATAAATGTGTTACCTTAAATCACCAACATAGTGAGTTGCCCATGCCAGTCGTACTCTGGATCTTCCCACCATATGGATTAAATTGGATGAACCATAAATTGAATTGGCTAACTCAAATGCAGAATTTCCTCTTCCTGAAAACATAAAAAGACTTGGAAAAATTGTTTGGCCTGTTTCCATAAACATATCTGATACACAAATTTATTGAAATAAGTTTCTCTGATAAGAACTAGTTGGTTATTTTCCTTCTACCATTTGATAAATTCAGTAAATTGTTATATTTATCTCTGACTTGAAGACCACTGTTTTAGGAGACACCTATCATTAATGACCAGATTCAAAATGTACAGATCAGTTTGGTTATATGATGCAATAACCTGTATTGACAGTCTACCTGTTTTGAAAGAACTAATTTTTTTGCAGAAGGGTTGGTCTCTCAATACAGTTTTATTGTATTTACATGATAATAAATGATTTATTAACAAAGTTAAACAAGGTATTTATAAATATTTTATCTCAGCTTCATGAAAGGGACTAACCATTGAGATTCTAGAACCAAACTGAAAATTCATGAGTACCATTTAAAAAATGTTTTAATGGTGTTACTGGAGTATATACATCTAAGTAAACTTGAAATTCAAGATTAATACTCCAATGAAAACCTCTAAATATGCAAAATATTAAGAAGAAAAAAAAGTCAGAGCCATATTCTCTGCAAGACTTCTGTTGAAACAAGTGCTTTGTGGAACTTAATGTCTGAACACCTAAGTCTGTGACATGGTGTATCCAGACTACCTACCTGATCTAAGTCTCACCATCCTTGTACAGATGAGACAGCAAGCTATATATAGAGCACATGTGATGAGAATTGGCTTATTAAGCTGGCAAGAAGCACAATCTCCTGAGCCTGGTTAAAAAAGACACTTTGAGCCTGGTTAAAAAAGACACTTTTTAAGCCTGGTTAAGAAAGACAATTTCAGCCTGGTTAAAAAAGGCAATTTGAGCCTGGTTAAAAAAGACACTTTGAGCCTGGCTAAAAAAGGCACTTTGAGCCTGGTTAAAAAAGGCACTTTGAGCCTGGTTAAAAAAAGGCACTTTGAGCCTGGTTAAAAAAAGACACTTTGAGCCTGGTTAAAAAAAGACAATTTGAGCCTAACTGTTCTCCATTATGTTTTGTAATACTGGCTAGTATTTTTCTAGACTCTTCCCACCTTACCTGTCTAACATGTCAATTAATGGCTTGTAACATAGACCTCATATTCAAACTCCACCCTTAAGCTTCTTTATATGTTCATCTGTGCCTGTTTGCATGTTACTATATGTTTTCCCATGTTGATGATGTGTCTTTGATAATAGAAAGTGCGTGCACTAAAAAAGATATTCAGTTGTCACAAATAACAGACCTAATGGAATATTCTTACTTAGCTAATGTTGAAGCACATAATACGCTATCCCTGACAGCTACGCAAATATTGATTTGTCACAAATTGTGAATTACTCTTTCGATGGGTTCCCCTGATGGTTGAATTAAATTTCAATCTTCGTCTTGACATTTTAAAAACTGGGACTCTTTCATTGGTGAATGAAGTCTGGCCATCACTCTGAAAAAAGCTGTTTGACCCTATAAATGTGCATCTTCAGTTGAAATGCAACACACATTGCCTGTTTTGACCCCTCCTCCTCAGCAGAATTCATTAAATTGGAGAAAACTGAAATGAATACATGCAACAAAGATTTGTGTGCATAAAGCAATCAAATATTTTATCAATTCTGGTTCATCCTCTATCAACTGTACATTCAACTTTAATTATTTCATGTTTTGGAAGAAAAGATTTATATATATTTAATTTTATTGAGCAAGAGTTTTAAAGATCTGAAATTTAAGTTTACTTCAAAGGATTTAAGGCTCATTTAATTTTGTTCACACTTTTAAGTGCTTTGTGCTTGGATTTCACTAAAAATAGGATCTTTCTCACTGAAATATGGCCATGTTTGTAAGTTTACTTTGAACTAAATGTGTGTGCGAGCTGAACTGATTTTGTCACAATTATTCATTTTTCTCATAGATTTCCTAATCATCTTTCTATAGGGTCCATTGGTGGCCAAGTGGTCTAAGGTGATCACCTTACAGATCACTCATATCTCACCTCTGTCCACTTCAGACTGAGTCTTGGCTCAGCCAAGATGGATAATAGAAAAAGCTTGCCAGTAGCTTTTCATGTTTCTTTGCAGGGTTTTCCCAGGTTCTTCATTCATCAAATGTAATGGCCACAATGTGTAGCCTATCATGTGCTGAAAGATGGCATTAAACCCACATAACTAAACCAAAACAAATCAATCATCTTTCAAATCTTAACAACAAATTATAAATCTAACTGAAATTCTTGCTTCAATTTGTTCCCAAATTAAGCAATTTATGTAAATGCAAAGTCATGTGTTCATTTTATAAGACCTAACTGCATGTTACACATTTTTTCACTCTTTAATTAAATTCACAGATTGTGATTTTCAAACTGATACTAAAAGTTTTAAAAATAAAGTAAATATAAAAAAGATACCAAATCTGTTGTATTTTCTCATCACTGTTTTTGACTATTTAATGCATCTGTCACAGTCTCTTTTTCTCTTTTTCTCAACCCTCTATCTTTCTCTCAATCTCTCTAAATGTATTCACTTTAATCAATTATAATACAAAGGTGATCATAGGATAAAGATTATTTCTTGTCTTTATTGAAATGCATTAATGATATAACTTCCAGCTGAATCACTGCTTTGGTGTTCAGCTTGATTCTTGCATTCTTCCTATCTCTATATAGTCTTGGTGACTTTGCAGGTGAAACTACCCTTACTCTGTATTGGAGAACTGGCAATGTGGGTGGAGTTCAGCTATACTCATAAGTTCCAAAACCTGGAAGTTAGAGAATGATCTAAGGCTGCATGTCGTAAACCTGGGGTCAGCAACCTATTTGACTTAGTGTGCCACTTTTATCCAGATTAATTACAAAATGAACGAGCATGTGCCACCAGTAAGAGAGTAACACTGTTTAAATCAAGATTTTTTTCTGCCCTTTGCATGCCACACAAAACCTCTTGATGTGCCACCTGGTGGCATGCATGCTGTAGGTTGCCGACCCCTGTACTAAACTATTCTGCATCAAGGGACATAAAGTGGTCTCATCATCAAACAAAAATTTTAGTAGCCAGTAATACAATGTGCTACTGATGAAGGTGAGACCTGGAAGATAGAATTACAACAACAGCAAAATAGCTAGGTATAATCAAAACTTCAGCAGCTCAAAATATATGTCACCCAGATGCTCAGCATCACTAAATTACACTGCATAACTCAAAACATCATCCAAATGCTCATAATCACTTAATGCTCAGCATCACCCCGGCACTGTCCAAAAAACCTAATACTCAGCAGTACTCAAATTAATCAGATGCTCAGTATCACTCAGATATTCAGCAGTGCCCAAATGACCTAATTCTCAGCATAACCCACATGTTCAGCATCACTCACATACTCAGCATTGCCCAAATGACCTAATTCTCAGCATAACCCACATGTTCAGCATCACTCACATCCTCAGCAGCGCCCAAATGACATAATTCTCAGCAAAACCCACATGTTCAGCATCACTCACATACTCAGCAGTGCCCAAATGACTTAATTCTCAGCATAATCCACATGTTCAGCATCACTCACATACTCAGCAGTGCCCAAATGACATAATTCTCAGCATAACCCACATGTTCAGCATCACTCACATACTCAGCATTGCCCAAATGACCTAATTCTCAGCATAATCCACATGTTCAGCATCACTCACATACTCAGCAGTGCCCAAATGACTTAATTCTCAGCATAACCCACATGTTCAGCATCACTCACATCCTCAGCAGTGCCCAAATGATATAATTCTCAGCAAAACCCACATGTTCAGCATCACTCAAATACTCAGTACATGTATTACTAAATTCTCTACATCACCCAAATACTCTGTATTATTTGTACACTCAATATTACACAAAATTACAGCATCTTCCAAGTATTCAGAATCACTAAATTACTCAGCATGACCCAAATTCATTTAGTCAGCATCACACAGATATGTGGCAATGCTCCAATGCTGACCATCATGAAAACATTCATAAGCATCATGCAAATAGCATCACTCTAAATGACCCTGCTCTACTCCCTCACCTCCAAAGCTTATAAAACAACAAAACCTCAAACCAAAGAAGTTGGCACACAACACTTTGAATCTTTTAAGGTCAGCTTTTAATAACTCTATTTTAAGACAGCACAAACAACACATACTTTCTGAGATTGAGAGAGAGGGTCTCTCAACATGATGAAATTACATAATCAATATGCAAATGAATCCACTTACCAAGAATAAGAACTGTTTTTCCCTCATAATCATCAGGATTAATGGACATAGACTCATACCCATCTGCATACTCAATCCCAGGAACATTTGGGATGTTAGGTGTGGATACTCCTGTTGCTACTATTATCTCCTGAAAAGAATATACATGTAGTTTAAAAGTTTCATGCATGTAGAAAAAATGAATTACATGGCTTTGAAAGTTGTTTTAAGACACTGTGGTTGAAGTCATAACATTTTGCTCTTTTAACAAACATGTCACCGCTTTTCTGTCAAACTTGCAAAGAGATTAAGGAACCAGCCTAGCTAGGCTTGTATAGTGATACCATAGGTACATACAGGCCAGTCAGCCAGCCTAGCTGATCTGCCATACATATTAATCTTCCAAACAGGAGGGTGTTTCTCCTGAGTAATGCAGTGTGTCTCCCCTCAATGAAATCTTATGTGTTTGCAAGATTATTATTGAAAAATTTGTTCCATTTTTTTCCATTTGGTTCCAGTGTAGTGTATTATAGTGTGCGTAATCATGTGACTGTGAACTGGCTAAAAGCAGGGCTTGACAGTTTAGTTGCAAATTTCAAACAGTATAAAATAAATAAATTCTGTTGGCAATGCTTGAAGTTTGTCAAGCTGGATTATACCATGAGTGAGCATAAGTAATTCTGAAAGGATATAAGATGTTAATTGATTATAGTTGGGTTATTAAGAGCTATTAATCAGCATAAAACAATTAACATAACTTTGAATCTCTTTGGAGGGTATATTCTGCTTTGGCGCTTGAAGTTCTTGAGTGTTATCACATGAAATATCACATGAAATTCAGTGATGGAATAATATTTGTTGGAATCGACTTTAAAGTGACATGAATAAACATTCTGTTCTTCCTAAACAGCTGATTTTAAAGTCTGTTACTATGCCAAGAATGACAGCATACGTCATGAAGAAACCCCATCTCATAACTGCATATTAACTGTGACAACAAATATGCCATCACAGGAATCCTTGTTTGCAGAATCTACATCGAATGTGGATAATGTCACATGTGCCAAAACACTATTTACCAATTTTGTCACCAGACAGAAGCTCCCATTTCTGGTAGCAGATCATTTTTCTGATCTAGTCAAAATAATGTTCCCTGACTCAGGAATTGCACAAAAGTTCTCATGCAAATGGGCAAAAACCACTTGCATAGTGACTATTTTACAATTTAAAGAGCATAATCTGAATTTTATAATAATAATAATAATTTATTACATAAACTTACTGTGGTGAGCCACCACCTGAAGAATGTGACCAGTGACCATGATTTTTTTGGTAAAATATGAATCTGACACTACTAAGAACTACTATATAGCAAAAACTGATACATATGAACAGCACTGACCTTGCTTTAATCCTTTGAAAACATGAAAGTAAAGACTAAAACAGGCTAATGGCCATTGTAATCCATAATGCCTGGAATGAATGAGGTTGTTGTCTTTGTCCATAACACCTAAGTAATAATTGATATCCATATTTGATTGTCATTGTTAAGGAGTGGTGATAGTGGTGATAATGATGACAACAAAAGTGTCTGCAAATTAGGCTTAAAGTTACAAAGGGTGTGATGGTATAATGCATGCATTTGTGCTTCATATTATGAGAATATTCATATTATGAGAATATTACTGATATTAAAACAACATTAGACTCAGACACAACCAATCCTGAGCATTTCTGGCAGACAGTCAGCAATCTGAATCTACCCAAAAGGCAGGAGCAATTTAAATTTCTTGGTGGAGTCATTTGAGTTGTATTAACATTGCCACATTCCAATGCAGACCCTGAAAGGACATTTTCCATTTTGAGGAAACTTTAGGCTGACTCCAGGGAAAAGCTGGATTCAAAACAGTAAATCATCTCCTACATGTAATGATCAGCAATGAAGAAGTCTGCCATCTATGTGAATCCAGGTAATGATCTCCAAAGAAATGCTATAAATGCTTGTGTACATATAAAAAGAGTATGAATGGCAACTAGTTACTGTAAAAGAACTGATTTGATGCAACAATGGGCATATTTTAATATAAAAAAATGTTGATTTGCTCAGTAGTTGTAATTTTTGTCCATTTGCATCCTAGAAGTAGGATTGATGAAAATCCTCCCTCTTGTGTGGTCAAAATAATCTGAACAAAGTTTTGGAAATATCATCTGTCAGGTGTCCTTTTCTGTTACATGTATGGTCTGGGACTTTTAGGACTCAGAGTACGAATTCTGCTCATATAGTAAACCTAATGAATCACCATGATATTTAAAAAATTCAACAACTTTAACTTTTTGAATGCCCAAACCTATATTTCTCAGTATAGACCCACCCAAGCTTCTCTGTAGAGAAAGCCACATCAACTGCAGCATTTTCTTTATCTACATGTGTTTGAAATAGGTGTTTTAAATTCTGCACCCAAAGAACTGGGTGCTAATTTCAGTAATGGTTTTTCCAAAGTCCAATCTGCAAAAAGACTGAAATTCCATCAATAATAGTCTGTTTTTCTCAGTTACAAATAGGATAAGCTCTCAAAAGGTTCCTTGTATTAAAATTTTATTTTTCATTATGAACCAGTCATGCTCAGTTAAACCTACATGTACTCCATTTTATCTTCACCCATTTCTAGATTGGTTCCCATCCTTCCATACCTAAGTACCATGAGTCCTACAGGCTTATAATGATGCAAGTATGACAGTACTTGACTTGGTGTAAAAGGACTTGAATTCACTCACTGCTTGCAGCTATGCTTTCTCTTCTCAGTAATGTTTTGCATTTGGTTTCCTGACCAACTCCATCTTTGCTAGCAAAGGTTCTAATGTGATAGCCCTATCTACACCTTGGCTTATCAAGCAGATATTTCTGTGTTCCAGGTCTGTGGATTTCATTGGATGCGGCAGCAAGCCACTGCATCCAATCAAAATTAAGTTGTTCAAATTTGAACACTGTTCCTACATGATTGAGACAAGAGGAGCAAACAACTTGAACGAACTGATAAATATGCAATTTCATGTTTGCACAAATACTTTTCACTCAAACAGACCTGTAACGGCTTTCCTCTGGTACATACTCATACATTTGATGCTAAACTTACAAAGTATCCTTTTCAGGTCAATTGCCTCCACAATTTTCAGCTGATGTGCAATGCACCACGCTATTCATTAGTTGGCATTACATACAAAGAGAGGCAACTTATAAAATCAAATAGATGTCGCTAGGACAAAGCACCAATATATCTGTCTGATCTACCAAGGTGTCGATAGGGCAATCATATCGAAATCTTGGCTAGCGAAGATGGACCAACTCTACCAGAAAACTGTGAGTAGTGGTGGGTATGTGCTGTTTTGACCACCAACAGGAGTATGAATGAGTTCTGCTAGATTCAGAGGCAAAATTAAAGAATGTACATATAAAGGGTGGGAGAGAGAAGTAAAGTTGAAGGGGTGGGAGAGAAGCAAAGCTGCTGAGGTACAGAAAGTCCCCAATTTACCAGTCCCTCCGTCAAGAATCTATTAAAATACATGTAGAACTGTAACATGTTTGCATTACTGTTATATAAGCTGTAAGGATTCAACCTTCACATCTACAAAGCCTTCAATACTTCACTGACAACACCTAGTTTTCTTGTCATTACTGTTGTTCTATACATACATGTTTTTATAAGCAACACAGTGTACATATAAAGTTCACTGATAATTCAGGACATATATCATTTACTATCAACAAAGGTAAGTCACTTCTCTGGCCTGACACTAGTAAATAAAAAGTGATATGACCATTAAAATATAACAAATGAAATGGAGTGGCATCTGATTGTTAATGCATTAAATTTGAGACTGCATTTAAACAACAATCCTTATTACAGAATGTCAGTGGTATTAATGTGACTGGTTTTCTTTTCTTTTTCTCTCTGTTCTTTTTTCAGATTTGCTTGGTGTTATTCAGTTAATGAAGAATGTTTTACAGGATTTTATCCATATTCAGTTCAACGGCCTACTTGCATAATAGTCTAAAAGGATAATTTTCCATTGTGCATAGGAAGAATGCGGTAATTTAATTTGTGAAAATGCAAAATGTTGGTTTAAGACAGGATATTCTTCTTATTTTTTTTATTCTTTTTGCTAAGTGTCATTTCAATGGATGCAGTTTTTACATAGTTTTATCTGCATTCAGTTTAACTGCTACCATATATACTCACATATAAGTCAAACTGCAAACTGCACAGACCAAGATCTGCCTTCATATAATGGGTCAGCAGATCTGGGTTTATGCAGTTGTTAAGTTAAATCAGTATAACATGCAACATAGACATTGACATTTTTTAAAGACTGTGCTGGTGTGCCATTAAACCATATACATACATAATAAAGACCCTATACATACATACTACATACCCAATACATACATAATAAATACCCTATACATACATACTACATACCCGATACATACATAATACAGACCCTATACATACATAATAATACCCTTTACATGTATAAAACATGCCCTATACATGCTTAATACAGACATCCAAACAATTCTATGCTGTATCAGAGATAATCTGCAATCATACTGTTAACTTGTGAAAAATTATCCAAAACTTTGTGGTTTCTGAGTTTTCATACAGAACATGTCAACAGAATTTTAAGTATGATGACAGCTGCATTCTGATTTCTCATGCACTGTGTAAAAGAACAACCAGAAAATAATTGTTGAAGGCACTTACAAAGTCAAGACTTAATAAATCATGGTACTCTAAACAGTCTCTCTAAGGCAAATAAATCATGGTACTCTAAACTGTCTCTCTATATGTCAAATAAATCATAGTACTCTAAACTGTCTCTCTATGGCAAATAAATCATGGTATTCTAAACTGTCTCTCTATGGCAAATAAATCATGGTATTCTAAACTGTCTCTCTATGGCAAATAAATCATAGTATTCTAAACTGTCTTTCTATGGCAAAAAAAATCATGATATTCTAAACTGTCTCTCTATGGCAAATAAATATGGTATTCTAAACTTTCTCTCTATATGGCAATTAAATCATGGTATTATAAACTGTCTCTCTATGGCAAATAAATCATGGTATCCTAAACTGTCTCTCTATATGGCAAATAAATCATGGTACTCTAAACTGTCTCTCTATGGCAAATAAATCATGGTATTCTAAACTCTCTCTGTATGGTAAATAAATCATGGTATTCTAAACTTTCTCTCTATGGCAAATAAATCATGGTATTCTAAACTGTCTCTCTATGGCAAATAAATCATGGTACTCTAAACTGTCTCTGTATGGCAAATAAATCAAGGTATTCTAAACTGTCTTTCTATATGGCAAATAACTCATGGTATTCTAAACTGTCTGTCTATATTGCAAATAAATCATGGTACTCTGAACTGTCTGTCTGTATGGCAAATAAATCATGGTACTCTAAACTGTCTCTCAATGACAAATAAATCATGGTACTCTAACCTGACTCTCTATGGCAAATAAATTATGGTACTCTAAACTGTCTGTCTTGATGGAAAATAAATCATGGTACTCTGAACTGTCTCTCTATGGCAAATAAATCTTGGTACTCTACACTGTCTCTCTATATGGCAAATCATGGTACTCTAAACTGTCTCTCTGTGGCAAATAAATCATGGTACTCTAAACTGTCTCTCTATGGCAAATAAATCATGGTACTCTAAACTGTCTGTCTGTATGGCAAATAAATTATGGTACTCTAAACTGTCTCTCTATGGCAAATAAATCATGTACTCCAAAATTGTCTCTCTATATGGCAAATAAATCACGGTACTCTAAACTGTCTCAATTGCAAATAACCAATACTATAAACTATATGGTAAACATCTAGTACTTTGACTGTATCTTAGGTGAGTTAGCCAATAATGAAAAATAGAATGTTTTGACAATATGTATGTATGTGTATTTGCGTTTTACAGCATCTCTGCACTGAAGTGACCATGTCAACAAATCGTTTAATGAAAAAAATAAAAGAAATGAACTGAACAAAAATGTCAGAAGTTAGATCCTTCCAAACAAATGTGAACTTAAGTACAAGATTAAATATAAAATTCAGTACCATATATATATATATATATATATATATATAACAGATAGAGGCAACACATGTAAATCTTCATCATGAACAATTTATAAAAAATTCAAACCTATAAAAAAATCAATCTGAGGATGAATGACAGTGAGAATAAAATTGAAAATATGAATATCTAAAACATCCAGTGTCTTTAAATTCAAATTAATATTCTGATATCATACCCTGAATGTTTAAGAAGGCTGTAAATTTTAATAACAGTTGTGAAAAGAAAGACTCTAGCAGACACTGAGTCTTTCAATTAGTGCTATTAAATGGATCACAAATAATACTTTTAGGTCTGGATTTTGTATCTTGAGGGAATGAGACTCAGAACCGGAGTGTCAAAGTACAAATGTTGGACTAAATTTTGACATTTTATTGTCAAACATTTACAGCAGAATCTTATAGAATCAGTGCAATGAAGATTAAAAGAAGGCATTGTCATTGTGGCTCTTCATACCTACCATTCAAATATAACCTTATCAGCCACCTCTATATAAAGATGCCTTCTCATAAAGGACATTTATAAATCCCTTTTCTTATGTTTATTTACTTTACCTTTTTTCAAGAAACACTTGTCCAAAAAGGTCATAATTGTGTGGAGCCTAAGAGTGCATTATAAACAGGTTTACCTCTATATCCCTTATTCTGGATTCTTAAGCCTCATTTGCCGATAAGCTAATCAGCTGTAAAAAAAAGTTTTCACCTTAGCCTGTCTGCCAGGTGTCACATATAGAAGGTAAGAAAAATGGCAACTACTTACATCACTGTTCAATGCTGCCACAAGTTTTGTCATTTATCAAAACTACACATGCATTTCACAAAAATGTGGTAAATAGGTAACTCACATAAAAGACATTAATAAAATGTCTCACTTTACCAATCTCCATGTTTATTTAAATATATCCTTTTGTCATTGGTTTTTCTGAGGGACACAATTTTTTGGCATGTCATTTATTAATATTTATTCTCAACGGTATAGCATGGAAAGGATTTTTAAAAAATCTGTAAGTTTTTTTCCAAACTGAATTGAGCCAGGAGAAGTATTTTTTGTCCAGCTATTTCATGATTAAAGGGCTACTTTTGGAAAATAAAATGAAACCATGTTAAGATGATTAGGAGGTTATGGATAGAAGCAAATATTTATCTTGAAGTCATTATTGCCAGTCCAGGCTGTTTACTTTATCTTATATGGCAAAACAAGTGTTGTTGTTACATTGGCATGTATTTATTTACAAACACTACTGTAGATAAAATCATAAAGTGTGAAACAGAGAACTTGTTGATGGTAAATTGATATGCCTTATATTGTTCTGCCTTGTTTGTGTAACATTTAGGAGTCTAAAATAAACATCAAAAATAGTATTAACTTAAGTGTGAAGTATTTATTATTATCCAATAGTTAAACCTGTACCATACAAGAAGGCCAAGGTCTGCACGTGAAGCCCAAGGTCAAAGATGGCTGAAGGTCTTTAACCAAACCCTTAACAGGCTGCTGATGATGTTAATGCTAATTGGATGTGACTCATTTGTAGATAACATCTTGCTTCTCACAAACAATGGCTACATAACAAAATCCTCTGCAATAAAGATCCTCAGCAAAGGTTAGCATTTTGATGTAAGTCTGCAGAAACCTGTATTACTCCCATGCATATTTTTTGGTTTCAATTATCACTACCCACTAATTACACATATATGTGAATTTGCCCCCACTGTCACCCCAGCTCTGCATTCAGAGGATGGATCAAATTTCAAAATCTGCTGTGCAAATCTACAGATCATCTCAGTAACCAGAGACGTTGTAATGGAAGGACAGACAGATGGATAGACAGAGAGAGAAAGAGCAGAATAAATTTTATGAAAGTCAGCTTTCCTCAGGATAACCATAAAGGTGTAATGCATCATCAGAAAGGTCACCGTATACAGAGGTATGCTCCATATTTAAAAACTGAGTTACAGTGCAGCACCTACTTACTTTATACTAAGGGGCCACTGCATCACATTATACACAGTGGCAAAGCGTGAAGGTATTACATTATTCTGTAAAACCAATTTTTCTTTGATGTAATATGACCCTGACCTTGGACCTTTTGACCCCCAAGTGCAAGTGCAAGCATCCATGAAGTTTGGTCCAAGTACGTGATGTCGAACATTTTTTTGCATGCAGAAACCATTTTAATTGTTTTCATCATTGACTTTGATATTTGACCACAAAATCAATAAATTTAATCCTTAGCCTAGTAAATGCCATCCACAATGACCAGTAACTGTACATGGCTGATAAGTTACATTCTTTTTTAATAAAGTTCTTCCTTACCGTACTTGCAAGATATGCATATAAAGTTTGGGCATAGAAGATTATGGAAAACTTGAGTTATTGTGCTAAAAGCAAACTGGTAATAGGCCTGATATGCTGTCTGGCTAGCCAGCCAGGGAACTTCACAACACAGTAACACTCATATCTAAGTGCTTCCT
The DNA here is from genome assembly GCA_016617855.1 of Megalonaias nervosa. Taxonomy (NCBI): domain Eukaryota; kingdom Metazoa; phylum Mollusca; class Bivalvia; order Unionida; family Unionidae; genus Megalonaias; species Megalonaias nervosa. The sequence goes on from JAECUM010001439.1 coordinate 91,738, forward strand.
TGCAATAGTACATGTCATATCTAAGTGCTTCCTTGCAGTAGTTCATGTCATATATGTGTGCTTCCTTGCAGTAGTACATGTCATATCTGTGTGCTTCCTTGCAATAGTACATGTCATATCTAAGTGCTTCCTTGCAGTAGTACATGTCATATCTGTGTGCTTCCTTGCAGTACTACATGTCATATCTGTGTGCTTCCTTGCAATAGTACATGTCATATCTGTGTGCTTCCTTGCAGTAGTTCATGTCATATATGAGTGCTTCCTTGCAGTAGTACATGTCATATCTGTGTGCTTCCTTGCAGTAGTACATGTCATATCTGTGTGCTTCCTTGCAGTAGTACATGTCATATCTGTGTGCTTCCTTGCAGTAGTACATGTTATACCTGAGTGCCTCCTTGCAATAGTACATGTTTTTGTTTCATCATTTCATAGGATTATTTTCTGTTAATAGAACAATTCAGACAACGAACACTCCAAATTTAATGTTTAGGCCAATCCGCATTACACAGAATACCGCTGGACTGAATCCGGCAATTTTATTGTGTTACAGAATTGGGAAATTCACAGGAGCTGGACATTCTATAAAATCTGAATCTTTCTTCATACTCCCTGAGATAACAAAGTACAACCTAGGACACAAGAAATGAGCTGTCAGATGACAGTACAGATCACCTCAACATCAATACTGAGGGATGATGAAGACAAACCAAGTGACTTATGTAGATCACAGTCAATTTTTGTTTAACATGGTGGTGCTATACTTCTCAGAAGGTGTGTTCAGATCCAGTTTGGCAAGTGTATGAGCAACAGTGTCAAAGAGACTCACCATAACATAAAAGGTGTATAGTCACTGAGGCTGCAAAAAGCAGGTTATGGTGACTTACTTTGGGCATCATGTAGTACTCTAAAGGATCCACGTGCATATCCAGTATGATGAATACATGCAAAAGACAGTGTCTGTGAAATTCATGATCACTAGAATATGAAATGTAGGTTATATTGACCTACTTTTGGCATGGTAGTGTAGTACTCTTCAAGATCCATGCAATGGCTTATCTTCATGACCATACAAGCATCACTGTCCATCAAATGACATAAACATAAAAAAGTGTGTGTGTGTGTGTGTGTGTGTGTGATTTGGATTTTTAATGTAGCAAATTTTCCAGTCATATCATAATTATCATGCTGCAGACATGAAGCATTGTGTCTCACCCAGTCACATTATCCTGACACTAGGCCAACCAGTCCTCTTCATGCTGAGTGCCAAGAGAGGCAGCTGTTAGTACCATTTTTATAAGTCTTTGGTACAACTCAACTGGGGTTCGAACCCATGACCTTCTGCATCTGAGGCGGATGCTCTAACCACTTAGGTCACTGCAGCAGTCCATAAAAAGTGCAAATGTTCACTAGAGCATGAAAAGTATGTAATAGTGACCTACTTTTCAATCAATGGTGTACTGTTCAGGCTACATGTACAATCAACCTTCACAACCGCTGAGGAAATGTATCTGTGATAATGGCATAATCATACAAGTTATACGATTGCTAACAACACAAAAAATGGCATAAACATATAAAATATACAATTGCTAACACCAATGTAGCTACCAGGTCAACAATGACATGGGGGGGGGGTGTAAGCTGAAATTTAAGATGCCATCTAACATTAAGCTCCTGTGGAGACAGTAGATGAAAAAGATCATCTGGAGTTAAAATGTAACACAAATTCTTAATTGATCAGGCCCTTTTAAGCTGGTACAAAGCATCTGATTTGTGATTTTGTGTTACACTCAAACATGAGAAAAAGTATTGATTAATAACATGTTTGTAAATTTTTTCAAGACTTATTTTTTTGTTCTGTTATTAATTAATTACAGAATAAAACAAGCTATCTCAGGTTTGCTAAATTTGAACTGTTTCCAGAACTGCTCCCATGAAAAACTTGGAATGGCACAAATTCTTCTATTAACTAAGTACATCACTCCACCAAACCATGTAAGATCCCTCATTCAACCTGGTCCTGTAGTCTTGAATTTCTGAATACAAAACTCAACCTTAAATTGAAGGACAGGAAATGTGGACATTCTGTAAACTTAATTTGAATAATGAGAGATTAACAGTATTTTAAAAAATTTCTTATTCTGCTATTTTAAGCCGGTACAATGCATATGATTTGTGATTTTGTGTTACACTCAAACATGAGAAAAAGTATTGATTAATAACATGTCTGTAATATTAATGGCATAGATGCACTCAAAGTTACATCTGATTTTAGGATTCTGTGCTTGACCTTAAGATGGAGTTTTCATGCCTCAAAATTTACATAATAGGGGGAATGATTTAACACCATGTTTAAGATGTGATCCCTACATCCCACTGTCTTTAGTAGGCAAGATGAAGACAAAAAAACCCCACTTGTGCATGCTGCCAAAATTTTCCCCTGTGGCCTCTCTTTCAGCAGAACAAGTGACTTGGAAGTTGTACTTGTCGGAATTATATCATTAAGGCATCAGCTATAAAATTACATTTGTCCAATCTGACAAGCATGTGGCAAAAGTCACTTGTCATCCCCACTTGCACTTTTAAGTACAATATGATTTGTCTTAAAAATAAATAACTTCGAATATAAAGCTTTGACTATTTTCATCAAAACAATTTCCAAAATTGTAGCCCTCTGTCAGCAATCATTGAACCCCAGGTAAATTATTGGAAAGAACCCTGAAGTAAAGCTAAATTAGTCGCATGGGCTTTTGCTTATTAAAGAGAAGATACAGAATTTCTAAAAAAATAAATATTTCATTCTGTCAAAAATAACTTCAGCTCAAAAGACATACTCTACATTAAAGAGGTTAAAATGTAATGCAGGGACATGATCATGCTGTTCAAGATGTACTGTACATAGAGGTTAAAATATAATGCAGGGACATGATCATGCTGTTCAAGATGTACTGTACAGAGAGGTTAAAATGTAATGCAGGGACATGATCATGCTGTTCAAGATGTACTGTACATAGAGGTTAAAATGTAATGCAGGGACATGATCATGCTGTTTAAGATGTACTGTACATAGAGGTTAAAATGTAATGCAGGGACATGATCATGTTGTTCAAGATGTACTGTACAGAGAGGTTAAAATGTAATGCAGGGACATGATCATGCTGTTCAAGATGTACTGTACATAGAGGTTCAAATGTAATGCAGGGACATGATCATGCTGTTCAAGATATACTGCACATAGAGGTTAAAATGTAATGCAGGAACATGTATTGATCATGCTGTTCAAGATACGATAATGCTGAACAATATATACTGTACATAGAGGTTAAAACGTAATGCAGGGACGTGATCATACTGCTCAAAACACATACTCTACCTACTGTGCAATATAAAGTAGGGACATATTCATACTGCTCAATACATACTATACATATAGCTTAAAATGCAAAGCAGTGGTATGATGATCCTGTTAAAGCAATACTGTTGTTGTTGTGGGTTTAATACCACTTTTCAGTACATGATAGGCTATACATGGCAGCCAGTATTAGTTGTGGTATGATGAACCAGGGAAAACCTAGGTAAGAATCCATAACCCATGGGAAGCTACTCCAGGCAAGCTTTCTCACATAACCACACTGGCCAAGATGGAGACTCCAATCCAAGTGGACATTTAAGGTGAGATGTCAGTGATTGCTAAAGACAAGAGCTTTAGACCACAGGGACACAATCATCCTATTCAAGGCATATGATACATATCATTTAAAATGTAAGCAGGGACACGATCATTCAATTCAAGGCATACTGTACATATAATTTAAAATGTACAGCAGGAACATGATCATCCTATTCAAGGTCTATTGTACATATAGTTTAAAATGTACAGCAGGGACATGATCATGCTATTCAAGGCCTACTGTACATATAGTTTAAAATGTACAGCAGGACATGATCGTGCTATTCAAGGCATACTGTACATATAGTTTAAAATGTACAGCAGGAACAAAGATCATGCTGCTCAATATACATACTATACTTTAGGCTAAAATGTAAAGCAGGGTTTTTCGGTGGTGGAAATATCTGGATCTTTAGTTTATGAAAATCTGTATTATGTTATTTATAATGTTTATTTACATCTACATTGCACGTCACAGTGACAGATCTCTTTTTGTATATGCTTATTTTTTATGCATTTTTGGACACACCATGTATGATTGGAATGAAAATGATCTCTTACTTTTTGATGCAAAATTATTTGCTGTTGTATCAAGGGAGCAAGATGGATTCTAATCAGCACTGTTTTTAGGTCTCACTGGATAGTTTCGTATTTTGACACCTCCCTAATTTTTAAGGCAGATGGCATGAACCTAATTATCATAAGCCTAACATTTATAAATTCACACAGAAGCTAACTCTGTAATGTGGTTTAGATTTACTTTGAGTTCGGCTTGAAAATAGGTTGGCTTGTCTGATGACTGCCTGTCACAGTTAGACTAGCACTGGAGATCAAATGCGTAACTTGGGCTGCAAATGAACAGCTGACTTGGATTGCATATTTATATATGTCTGCTACAGAGATAAATATCTAAAAATCGAGATGGTTGAGGGGTGATGAAAAGTATGCTAATTTGTTATAGTACTAGTGAACTTTATTCATGCATAAGACACATACTTATTCTTTTAGCTGCCTTGTCACAGGAAAATATTCAAAATAGCTCTTTTCTATCAAAAATGAATGTAAAAAAGAGGGGTTGGTGGCAGTGTTGGTTCAGTATAAAAGCCACCAGTTGTATAAGGAATTAACCTGATTGCTGCAGTCAAAATCTCACATGCATGCTTTCTACAAAAAATTATTAGTTTGTTTTTATTTGTATCTTCAGTGTAAAATTATTCTCATTTTTATGCAATAGGTCATTGTCGGATGAAAATTCACCAGATAAACTGCCCAGTGAGACCTTTATACAATGAATGCACTTGACAGTATTGGATCACATGAACAAAGGCCAATGTGCATACTTCAAGGGCTGTCTTAAAGCAGCTAATTTTAGCTTAGAAGTGGATGAGTGGATTGGATCTTATGGTATACCAGCACAAAACTGGTTGTATGGTACCAAACAGGACTGAAAATGTTTCAGTCACATCTCATTTTTAACCAAGGTTTAAAGTGAATCAAAACAATAAAAAAACATATTTTTTATTTAAAAATACATCCTGAGGAAACATTTTCACAAACTTGCAGTGACTACATATTTTTTTGCTTTCATAAAAAAGCCCAAGATTTATACAACTTAACAATAATTAACATATATGTATGGCATGAGAATATATGCATAGCTAATTGGAAACTTTAAAGCATGACTGATTGGCTATTGTTGTATTCACATGGGTGTATTCATTTGTCAGTTTCTAGAATATTATTGCAGCTTTAAATAAGCATCAATGTATCTCATTCCTAAAAGTATTGTTTTAAAAAAATACCAGATGTGTGTTTTGCATGGGCAATTGTTTAGATTTTTCTGCATATCTTGGAAGCATGTTTCAGGTTGAGGATAACATTTTGCCTTATTCAGAATGCACTAATGTTTTGCCAACTTAGTTTTGACTGGAGATGTCCTTGGGAGTCAAACTTTTGTTATGATTTAGGTAATTGATTGTGGTAAATGAATGCAACATAATAATCCTGGTCACCTTAGTACTTGATAAGAAAAGCAGTGACAAATGTGAAAATGATCTGTTATTGTCAATAATCTGTATCTGTCACATAGACTGTATATGTTTGCCTACTTTTTTTATTTAGTTACTTTGATTAAATTTGTACAGATACTTTATTTTAACAAAATACCGACTGATTGTGAATATTGAAAAAATTCCCCCCACACCCATAATATCAAAATAACCTTTTGAATGGTTAAGCATCATATTAACCCCTAAATATTATTATCCTTCCCATGTGTTTTTTAAAAAATGTTTTAGAATTTTATAATCCTGTGTGTGTGTGTGTGTGTAAAATCACTAAACTCCTACTGCACCATTTGACACTGATATTTTATAACCTTGAATTTGGATTGAGGATGATTTACAGATTTGTTTAGTACATGTAGTTTTCAGTTCAACTTTCATCTACCGGTTACTGAGGTACTATATTTGCTTGCATATGAGGCGTATTCAGTTACAAACTGTGTGGACTTCTGGAAACAAAATGTACTATTGGATAAGGTTTCATCGGAAGAAACCAACACAGAATCTTGGGCACACCTCAAACACTGTAATTAAATGGATGGCAGTGTTGTGACAAAAGGAAGGCTGATAAGTTGGTGCAGACAAAAAACAATTATGACCAAAAGGAAGATTGACAACTGGGAGAACACAATAAACAATCAAGAAATGCTACTTATTTTTTAATACTACTATTGTGGGTAACCAGAAAAGTGCTCAGTTTGATATCATATTCTGACATAAACAGAAGTTTAAAATCATGTCTCAGTGCTAACAGAAATTGATTCCCAACTGGAAAATAAAGCCAATCAACTTGTAAATGAGATTCATTGCAAATCAGTCTGCTAATTTCTACTTTTGGAATCAAGATACTGAAAATTGTACATTTTCATATGCCAATGTGTATGGTTGAAACTGAAATTTAACCACTGAATAGGACTAAAAAATTGGTAGCTAAGGCAGCATTTCAAATTAAAATTAAAGACAAGAGTCTAATTAGATGAGATATGCACAATTAAAGTATATAAGAGTATATATATATATATATATATATATATATATATATATATATATATATATATATATATATATATATAGACAGAAAAAGAGACAGAGACAGAGAAAGAGAGACAGAGAGAGAATCAAAATCATTGAGAATCATTGTGGATCAATATAATTACACACCCCTGAGTTGGTTCCAAACACTGAGAAATGTTATGATCTCACAATTAACTCAGAACAAAGTCACTTCAATAACATACAGATTGTGATGACAGCATTGCCTGTATCAAAATCATTGCTTTTGATTCACTTTAAGATGAAAGAACTTCAAAATGTAAATGGAAAAAAATATAAAGGAAATACAGTGAAGACTCTCAGAAAAGGAAGAAAAACATAAAAAAAACCCTAGATATTATACATGAGTAAAAAGGTGGGGCCCTGTGCTGGGATATACATTAAAATGGACATACCAAGATGAACATAAGGCAATAACTTAAGGACAAATACACATGCAAGACATTATTATGCCCCCCTGTACTGCCACCATTAAGACAAAAACAATTATTGGTTGGCATTTGTAACACACATTAAGTCCCCACTAGAGACAAAAGAGTGTTTACACTGTAGTCATCAAATTGTATCCTTCTGCTTCAAGTTCTTACTTAATCTGAAGTCAAAGAACAAGTGGGAAGGTCACAGAAGGTCCTACCTTAATAATGATTCATCCAAAGCATGAAGAAAAACCATCAGGAGGTTCAGAGAATATACTGTATGTATTCACTTGTAAGACAAGTCCAACTGCAAACTGCACAGACCCAGATCTGCCATCACATAATGCACCAGCTGATCTGGGTCTGTGCAGTTTGTTAAGAGTGATCAGTAAAACAAAAAACATAGACACCCATCTGCAGGCTCATTATGCTATGGCAGACCAGGGCCTATGTTGCTTGCAGCATCAATAAGCAAATGAAATAAAACTGTAACAAAACTCCTGGCACATATTTTATGTGTGACCTTGATTAAAGATCAACTACATCACATATTTTGCTGTTGAAAAACACACACAAAAATAACAGAGCAGTGGGATCACACTCAGATATAAAAGCATTTGAATTTCAAATCAAGTGGAGTCACTTCATGAGCATATGAGATTATCATAGCTGGGGGCATATAATGAATTGGGTTTTTTTTCCCCATAAAAGTTCATGCCAAATATAATAATATTTTAATCAAAACCTTAGCATACATTTTCAATCACTGTGACCTTGACCCAGTGGTAAAAGAGGGGAGTGAGCATGTCATAAGATGAACTCTCTTAGCTTCAAAATGATTCAAGCCAAGTATGATATGAATCTATCTCACTGATTAAAAGTGGTTCAGAAAATACAAACAAAAGAATAAACATTGATCAAATCTTTATCAGAAATTCTATATGTTGGTGACCTTGACCATGAGGTAAAAGAGGCAAGTGAATTTATTTTAGAAGGAATTGTCTTAGCTTCATAATGATTCATGCCAAGCATGACGAGAATCAATCAGATCATTCTTTGCCACCCACCATATGGCAAGGTCAACTTTGTTACAAATATCCACATACATAACATACCAACTTCACTACAAATGTAACCCACTATATAGTAAGATCACATTTGCTACAAATACCCACTATATAGTAAGATCACCTTTGCTACAAATACCCACTATATACATGTAGTAAGATCACCTTTGCTACAAATACCCACTATAGGTAAGATCATCTTTGTTACAAACACCCACTATATGGTAAGATCAGCTTTGCTACATATACCCACTATACATTAATTTCTATACAAATACCCACTTATAATATGGTAATATCATCTTTGCTACAAATACCCATTATATGGTAATGCTATGATACAAATACCAACAACATTGTAATATCTACTTGCTACAAATACCCACTAAACAGTAATATCTACATGCTACAAATACCCACTAAACAGTAATATCTAATTCCTACAAATACCCACTAAATGGTAATATCTACTTGCTACAAATACCCTCTAAACGGTAATATCTTCTTTGCTACAAATACCGACTACACAGTAATGTTTCCTTTGCTAAAAAATACCCACTATACGGCAATGTCTACTTTGCTACAAAAAACCCCACTGTACATAATATACACTTCACAACAAATGCCTACAATAGAATAATATCTCCTTTGCTACAAATACCCACTGTATGTTAATGTACATGCATCTTCTCCAATAACTCCTCTGAATTTCATACTTTTATTAATTTTCGGATCTAACAAATATAAGATGATGCTAAAAAAGTGCACATGGTTATTATTACAATATAAACCCAAATTTTGACAGCATCCATGAACAAAGTCAATTCAGGTCCTAATTCAACATAATAAACCAATCTAATCAAATCAGGTTCCCTCCAAGAACTTCCATCAACAGTTATGATTAATAAATTGCTGTTCCTTTCTTGGATTTAAACTTGATCAAAGGAGTTTCTGTTATGTGACTTGCATTCATCCACCAGCAGGGAATTAAACTGAAGGTCAGCATATTGTAACTCCTGGTACATGGTTTTATCTAATTTTTGCAATTTGTATTCATGGCTGTAAATTGTATAGAATATCTTTAGTTAGATTTTGCCTATGTGACCCGAGTCTGTTAAGAGTGTAAAATTACTTAGGATCTATAAATAGATGCTTACATATGTGTTGACAAGTACTAATAATAATCTTAATGATGACTTTGGCTTAATTACTCATTGACTGATGGGGTTTAGACTGTTCTATAAGAATTAAGTAATTTCCTATTGGTCACATGAATAGGAAATTTCACAATAAAATGAGTAGTATGATCTGTCACATGGAGTACGTTGTGAAAAATGTAATGGTATTAGAAGGTTCATATAAGGAGAGAACAGAGTGATTAGATTCATTCCAATTTTGGAGTCAATCTTATTTCTTGTGTTCCTGCTAAAGGTCTGCAGACATGATTTATGTTGCACATAGATATTATTCTAGAGCAAAAACATTTGTTTGGACTGTTCAGTGGAAACAGAAAGTGCTCGTTATATGGACTATACTATTATTCTGGAACTGTTGTGAATTTTTCAAAGGAGTTCTGGACAACACCATCTTGACAACATAACAATTCTTGGCAGCCCAGTATATTTCTAGTTTTGAAATTTATTCAGAACTTTTCATTCATTTAGGACTTTGATAGAACGTGATGAAGATTATTCTGGATTCACTTCATAATACTGTAAGTTCGTCTCACATCTTCATTTATAACTTTGATAATTAAATTCTTTGTTAAGTTTACAAAACTTGTTGGTTTTGCTTCTTTCTGTTACTTAGTTTACGACCATAGAGTCAAAACAATATATATACAGTGTGTATATATATATACATGTATATATATATATATATATATATATATATATATATATATATATATATATATATATATATATATATAAAACTCGTAATTTGGGATCAACTGCAAGCAACTTATACCCTGATCTGCAGTTGAATAATGTGCCAGCAGATCTGGGTCTATATTGCTTGTTTTACTGATCACTCCTAACACAGTGATTAGACCCAGATCTACTGGTACATTATGTGATGACAGACATGGGTCTATTATGTCTGCAGATGGATCCAACTTAAATGAGAACATACAAAGTAAATCACAACATTTCCAGTATTATGCTACTGTGATTTGTTGTGGACCATGTCATTACTGAGGTGGCCTATTAGTATAATTGGCATAGCTAGGTGTCTCTAGAGGTGTGATGGCACAATTGGCATTGCCAGGTGTCTGTTGAGGTGTATGGCCCTTCAATACTCTAGGATGCAAAAACAAACCTGTGAAGACAATTAGTCAAGTTTACTTAAGTGAAGAATTAATTTAAAATGTTTGTCTATCTATCTATCTATCACACACACATATGTATATAGAAAGCAGATCTTTCAATTAATATCTAATCATTCCCCCACTGCATCACTATTTATAATATTTTATGGCAAATAATTAGATACAAATGTAACTAATAATTATACATATTTTGAAAAATCATGAAGTAGCCAATGCATTAATAATTAAAACAAACCAACTTGATTTTTTCTACAAATTCTTCATATCAATAAACAAGTTACTAATGAGAAACAAATTAGTCCAAATACAGCATGATCCTCTTTTTAAATGGATGCAAATTGAATACAGAATAATCTCTATTAGTGGAAACAAAGCGTGATCCCTTTTCCCAATGGGTGGAGTCTGAATACAGAATAATCTCTAGCAGTTAAACAGTCAAGTACTCTGCTTGCACAATGCCTTTCCAATTGGAAATAAAACGCAAACCTTGGCATTTATATCAATAAGTGTGTGAAGTCTATTTGAAAATGTTATTCAAGGCCAAATTACTCAATTTTCCATCTGAATATATGCACTGACTTTCACAACTTATTTTCAATTTAAATTTTTTGCAAAACATGTATTTACGAACAACATGTTGATGACATCAATATGAAATGCTGATTGCTACAAGCATTTCAAATTAGTAGTACAAAATTATTACACTGACTAATTTTATGTATATGCAATTTAATTATTTGTTTGTTAGTTTTAATTTTTTTTTTAATTTTTATTTTATTCCATTACATGTTATTGTAATGATGATTTTTCTACTGGATTTGATATTTGTTTTTAGAAATTCAGTTCAGTTCTGTTTGACCTGATAAACAACATGTAGTTGAAACATTGTATCTATTTTCTGACCTTGATTTAGAAATCAGATAGAGTTCTAGTAAACAACTTATTTTAATATTTTTTTTATTCATTCTAAGTGTAAGATTCATTCAGTGGAATCAAGGCCATACCTAGAGTACGTGATAATTAGCATGTAAAAAATGTTCTAGAAGGTGACCACATGACCCTCATATGGGAATCTGTTTTGTGTTTTAGATAGTCTTATAACTCATGTTATAAGAAAAAATAACCAGTTGGCCTTTAAACCTTTGAAGCTCAAAGGTGTTTTGTTGTGACCAGTTTGAGTTGAATTTTTATTTTTTGGAATTAGTAATTCATTTCCCTGGAAATATATATAAGTGTTCCTTACAGAATTCCTGAACAAAGACATTTATTGAAATTTATTCAGAATTCCAAGATGGAATATTATTTTCCGTGATTCAACAAATAACTGTTGACAAATCAGTACAAAGCTGACTATCAAACATGTCATCACCTTCCATCTTGAATTTCATCGGGATCTGAACTGTGATTCATTTCGGGCTTTTCATTCACAGGACTTATATTTTTTAATTCTTGGATTAATTTTCGATTTAATTCATAAACCGTAAGTCCTTTTTCTCATTTTTACCTTGTTTTTCTAGGGAAATAAATTATTTTGTTACATTTTACAAAGCTTATTGGCTTCACTCTTTTATTGTTACTTTTGTACAAGCCTAGATATGTAACACTAAACAAAACTATCACAGTGGTTTTTCATTTTTTTCTACAGGGCATGAATAAACACACTATAAAAAGTAATAAAACTTCGGTCTAGTGTAAATATATCTGGATTGAATTTATATTTACCAGTGCTTAAATAACTGGTTGATTTCATGTGAACAAACTAAGAGATGTCCTTCATAATGGACAACACATCTATTCAATCCAACCATATGTTCATTAATAAGGTAATTCAGATAATGGAGTCTACTGGTGCCATTTAATTTTTACAGTTATCTGACTTTCTCAGACTTCAATAGTTAGGCTAAATTTGAATTTCTGGAGCTCAATATTAAATTACTCAAGCAGATGCATGTTTATTTTCTGTACTTGAGATAGGCTTATTAGCAACAGATGACATCCAGATGCTGGCGCCTGTGACATTACTCATTTCATTAAACTTACTGAACAACAGGTCTGCAATGCTCAGTAGAAAATTTATAACCAATGAGTTCAAACTGGCTAAGTACTAATACATTTTTATATCCATGGATAGAGCATTTCTGAATTTAATAGCAGTTCATTTTAGGGTTTGTTCTAGGATAAGTGACTGCTGGATTTAAGCTAATTTCTTATCAAGAGATCCCCATTTTGTTGAGCCTGCCTTTTTTAATTAACTAAGTGTGGTTTGGGAGGGAAATCAAACAATTTTAATGATGTAATACTTAGGTCTTGCTATTGCATAGTTGGAAGGGAGGGGGAGAAATTAAAACTAATTTTAATGATGTAATACTTACTGCTAATATTGCATAACCTACCCAGTTTTTAACAGAAAATACCATCACCATATGATGAAAATTCGTCCTCTCATAGGGTGATAGAATTCCAGAATGTCCATAGTCCATACAGCAGATACCTTGCCCATGTGCACTATCCATTCTTATCAGGATGTACCATAAACTAGTGGGACAACAGTGCAGAGCAGAAGGAGGAAATCTGGCAATAGCAACAGGTAAGTGTTACCTCACTCAATTAATTTTACTTCCTCTCCCACTGCATTTTAATATGAGTAATATAATAACCCATTGCTATTTGCTGATGCATATCTGAGTTTTTCAGTTTTGTGGAAGGCTATGATCCCACAATTGGCAAAAGAAACACGAACAGAAGATATACTCACCCTCACCGTAGAACAGTAGTCTACAGCTGGATGGTATCCATATTGATCACTATTGGAGTTATGACAATTGGACCCAAAGAAAATATGCTATCACTTTGGTGAGCCAATGAGCAAAGGAAAAAGAATGAGAAGGTAATGTGGAAGTAGAAGGCAGAAATTGGACATTGAAAGCCCTCTCATCTGCATTGTTCTGGAGAAGGGAGTGTGCTTCTCCTTTAATCACACCAGATTCAGCTGGTGGAAGAATACAAGTTTCCAGGGGATGGGGTGGCAAGCCATAATTTGGGGGTGGGGTTGGGCTAGAGGAGCCAAACTCAGAGGGACATATTTATATATTGCACAATGGATTTTTAAAAAATCCAACTGCCACCTTGCTCTCCCTGCAGATGCCCATGCTGGTATCTGCCTTTTATGATAAACAAGACCCAACCATTGTTCCTGATGCCAGATGAAGCATTTGAAAAGCAGTTTAGCCTGGCACCTATGGGAACCAACAGAAGAGGAACATTCTGCAGGAGAGGTAGCAAGTCCCTGGGGATGTCCACCCATGTTATCCAAAAAGAGGGAAGAGCCTGCAAACTTCCTCCCTGGGCTGTTGCTGTGCCCCCTTATAGGGTCCAACTGCCAAGGGGTAGCTCTAACTTGGGATTGTTGCTTTGACTGGGGCTGGGTGGCTTTAAAGAACTTCACCAATGATCAAGTGAAGTTACTGCTAATCTCTCCAAATAATAATATCCATTTATTTGGACTCTTGGAAAAAATGTTGACAGAAAATCAGGGTGAAAACTTCTTGTATACCAATGGCTAAGACAAACCTTATTGAAGGGATAGGAAAGCAGGTGTTTGTGGGCTATTTGTGTATGTTAAAACTGGTACTATTGCTAAAAGACAGGAAAACTTAGAAATACAGGAAATAGAATCCATTTGGCTACAGATCACTCCAGAAAAAGCTAAGCCCTGCTTAGTAAGTTTTGTGTACAGACCCCAATCATCACATACTGATTGGTGTGAATATTTTGAACTTCAAGTAGATAAAATTTCAAATGAAGAGAAAGAATTTTACATTCTAGGTGATATAAACAGAGACCTTCTCAATGATCAAATAAAAGTGAATTGGATGGATTTTATTGCTTCGTTAGGTATGGAGCAACTTGTAAATGATCCCACCAGAGTAACATCTACTTCTAAAATGCTTATACACCATATATATACCAATACAAAAGAAAATGTTTTGGAAGTAATGGTTAGAAAAATTGGTAAAAGTTACCACTTTGGAATTTTTCTAACATGTAAAGTCAATGGCAAATCAAAAAAAAGTAATATCCATAAATCCATTACTTACAGATATTTTCAAAACTTTGATACTGTTAAATTCCTGCAAGATCTGAAACAGATTCCATTGAATAAAGTTCAAATCTTTGAAGATATTGATGATGTTTTAGATACTTGGACAGATCTGTTCGTCAGTATAGTGAACAAACATGCCCCTTTAAAAACACACAGGATAAAGAAAGACCACCAGCCAGGCTGGATCTCCCCAGAAATTTTAGAAGCAATAAAGCAAAGAGACCAACTAAAATCTGTAGGAAATCAAACTGAATATAGAGTTTGGAGGAATAAAGTTAATGAAATGATACGTCAAGCCAAACAAGCACACTACAAAAAAGTGCTAGATGAAAACTGAAATAACCCAAAAGCTATCTGGAAAGTGCTTACCAAGTTTGGTGCAGGGAAATATAAGAGTAAAACTGAAATTTTATCCCTCAATCATGAGGGCATTTATATCGATAATCCAACTGACATCTCAAATATTTTTAATGACTTTTTCATTCAAATTGCTGAAAACTTAAAGAACCCAGAACTTCATCTGAATTTCTGGAACTCAAAATCTTTTGTGCTAAAGTACTACCAAAAAATATAAAGTTTGAAATTCCTGAAATGAGTCCAGAATTTGTGTTGAAATATATTTAAAAAAATGGATGATTGTAAAGCTACAGGACTTGATATGATTGGACCAAGGCTACTAAAGGTAGCTGCACCTGCAATTGTAGAGAGTATAGCTTTCATTTGTAATGAAAGTATTAGGTCTAATAAATTTCCACAAACATGGAAAACTGCCAAAGTTACACCACTGCATAAAGCGGGAACAAAAGATGATTCAAATAAGTACAGACCCACAGCTATCCTTCCTTGTCTCTCCAAATTACTAGAAAAATATGTACATGATTCTTTTCTCAACTATTTGAACACTTATGATCTTATAAATTAGTCTGGCTTTCGAAAGAATCACTCCTGTGAAACTGCACTTATATCTTTGATTGATAAATGGCTGAAAGCATTAGATCAAGGAGAAACAGTAGGCACTATTATGATTGATTTTCATAAAGCTTTTGATCTTGTAGACCATGAAATTTTGCTTGAAAAACAAAAAATCTATAACTGCAGTGAAAACTCCCTAAACTGGTTTACTAATTACTTAACCGACAGAGTGCAAAAAGTATCTTTAAATGGTGAAATTAAAAATATTAATTGTGAGTACCACAGGGCTCTATCTTTGGACCTATGTTGTTCATTCTATTTATGAACGACTAATCTCTCAAGATAGGTACTTCAATTTCTTCCACTGACCTCTCTGCCGATGACACTACACTGTCTGAGATGAATAAAATGAAAATGGTGCTTGAAAACAACTAACAAGATGCTCTCAACAGACTTTGGGTATGGTGCAAGGAAAACAGTATGATCATAAATACAGAAAAAACAAAAGCCCTACTAGTTATAATGTAACAAAAATGAGCAAGCTAGATAGCAACAAACTCCAGGTTCTATTTGACAATGTGAGCCTTAATATGACCTCTCATGATAAAATTCCTGGTGTATTCATAGATAACAATCTTACTTAGTCTATTCACATTAAACATGTTTCAGAAAAGTTTAATTCTAGTCTCTGGCTACCGATGAAAATCAAAACATACATTCCTCTTCAGTATAGGGTCATCTTTTATAAAAGTAATATTCAGCCATATCTGGACTATTGTAATGTAATTTGGAGTAATAACTCTAATTCAAACATAACAACACTTTTAAGACTCCAAAAGAGGGCTTGCCATTTTAATTCTAGATCAATGTATAGACAATTTCCAGAATGCAATGAATAATATAAAAATTTTGAACAACACATGAAAGAATATTTCTTAGAAAGGCCAAACTGATGTATAAAGTATCCAGAAAAGCCATTCCTGTCTATCTAAGCAATATCTTTCACCAAGAGATGCTGATGGTACTCCAAATATAAGGTCCATAAAAAGTAAAAATTCCATTATACCAAGGCCAAAGAAAGAATTGTTTAAAAAAAGTTTTCAATATACTGATCCACTGGTATGGAACAACATTCCCAGTGATATAAGGCAGGCTCCTAGCATTTCTTCTTTGCATAATCAATGTCTCAAATGGATGAAATCTTTAGACAATTAAACAGTTCTAGTACAATAAATACTGCCTGCTTTTCTGTAATTTTGCATCATTTTCACAGTTGAATTTTTCAATGCAGGATATTTTATATTTTATATATGCTTATGTGTTCACAGATGCCTGTGCATATGTTCCAGGCTTGATACTTTGATTTTTAAAATAACTTAATTATTTAGTGTCAAGCCAGAGTCTTCACATCATGTTGTATATACTGTATATATTGTACATAACAGATAGAAGGCCTCAAGGTAGATTAGTTCTGTAACTAATTGAGTTACCTTCTCTAAATAAAGTCTTTAATATTATTATTATTATTATTATTATTATTATTATAACAGACCCTATGTCCAGCTAGGATAATTTCACATCTTGGCCAATGGGCCTGGAGCAGATGCAAGATATGCACAAAACCCCCAATTTTTATGAAGTATTGTGTAAAAATGCATTTGTGTGGACAAATTCTATGCTCATTTAATAACAGGAGGAACTTACTTTGTATGTGTTGTCTCAAAGAATTAAAACAATCACTGACATTTTAATGCAAAAAGGTTAGCAACAGTATGATGAGTACCGAAGAATTAAAGAAATAAAACAATCAAATAATACTGAAGATAAATCAAATATGACATCAACCAGGTTGAAGATGAATAATCAACAAAATCCCAACTTCGTAAGATTGTTAAAAATAAGAATAATAATAATGAATACAAGGAATACATTCCTATACTAATTTCTGACAATGAACTAATGTTTGAACAATAAACATGCAACATAAAAGTAAAAACTGGTGTGTAACCTGCTTTTTTCAAGATAAAAATCACACAAGTTGCATTAAAAAGAATGTGAATTATGATGATTCATTACTCGAGTAAAACAAAAACCAGAAAATGAGTTGGCAGAATAATTTCAGAAAGGACTGGGAAACTAAATAGCTGCCAGAATTAGAAAATAATTCTCAAACAATAATAGTTAGACCAACAACCATGTGGGCTAAACCTAAATGCAAAGTTAGACAAAATGTAACCAGAAAACCTGTAAATAACTCTTTAATAGAGCTAAATTCAAAAGAAAAAAAAAAAAATGCTTGATCAGATGGAATTTCACATGATCAATATGATGCATATAAAGGAAATTAATGTTCAAGTTGCAATGCCAACACATGAAACAAGGCAGTTATCTCTTCGATGTAAATTAAAGCAGAAGTAATGGCTGTCACTGTGAAAAGAATGAAGGATAGTGTATAAGTACGTGGGAAAGGTAGCTATGTGGTGGACTAGGGGTATTCTGAAATTCTGGAATCTTCCAGTCATTCTAGGGGAGCATGAATTCTCATCATATAGCAGGGGTATATTACATCCAGAAAAGTGTGTGTGATTTGGATATTTAATGTAGCTTTAACATTTTTTCAGTCCTATCGCTACTATGTCTGCAATGTGTCAGTTTATAGTGATGTCTTAGGTACTGGGGCATCATGACACAGACTTGTAGCATCATGTCCCATCCAGTCACATTATCTTGACACCTGGCCAACTGGTCCTAACACTAACCTCTTAATGCTGAGCACCTAGTGAGGCTGCTGTTAGTACCATTTTTATAAGTCTTTGGTATGGCTCAGCTGGGGTTTTGAACCTGTGACCTCCTGCATCTGAGGTGTATGCTCTAACCACTTAGGCCACTGGAGCAGTCTCCATCCAGAAAAGAGTCAGCTACATAACTGCAACAGGTTTATAATGTATTACTATATTAACTATGGACACCAAAAGTGAGTGCTATGTCAAGTTTGCACCATGGCTTGATCAACTTAAATATCACCAAAAATCAACTGACTGAAAATTTTAATATCACAGTGCAAAAATCATCCATGATATTTGCAAGCACTACATACCAAAACCTCACCTGTATTTATCAAATGCCTAAATTAAAAAAAAATTGGGAAGGGGAAAGTCAGTATTTTGAACTTGAATCTGTGATGTATCAAACCAACCAGAGTACTCTTTTTATTGCTACCTACATATTAATGCATGCTTCTCTTATGATCATAATATTCCATTCTTTTCTACATCCGTGACTATTTTCCTTGCATTCTGTTAATGTGAAATATTCTTCAAAACATTGTGTCTTTTCCTTCAACTGTCTGGAATTATTGGAAACAAGAGTTGTTACACAGAAAGTAAGTTCCTCCTGTTTTTTGACCTTTTTCTTGTGGTCCAAATGTGACTGTACTTCGTCATCATGAGAGAGAAAATAAAGCAGGGAAATGATCAATTCATTGCTTGGGTACTGTATGTAGAAAAGATTCAGTTAACAGCAATATAAACAGCTATTAAATAATTACAAAGACATTTACTACATTGGCCAGCAGAATAGAGTATTTGCTCTAGCTCTTGCAGTCAATATTTGTCGCTCAATTTCATCGTCATCATCATCATCAATTCCTTAACCCAAGAGCTTGTTGGAGCACCACAGTTGACTTTACAACCAATTCTCTCCATCTTTCCCTGTTCTCTACTGCCCTTTGGGAATCTCCAAATCCCATGCCTGTCCACTCCTTAATGATTTCTTCCCACATCTTTTTCTGTCTGACTCTTCTTCTGCACCCTTACACTGTGCCTTGCAAGAGTGTTTTTGCCAGTCTGGATGATCTTGAGACATGACCGTACCACTTCAGTTTGTGCTTTTTTACAGTGGTCAAGAGGTCTTCATAGGATCCGATGGCTCACTGGATCAAGTTGTGAACTTCTTCATTGGTTACATAGTCAATGTATGAATTTAGCTGTACACCCCCCAAAAGCCAATCCAAAGCTGAATTTAGCTGTACAACCCCCCCAAAAACACAACCCCCCAAAAGAAAACAAACCCTCCACACACCCCCAACAAAACAAAACCACATCATCATCATCAATTCCTTAACACATAAACATATATAAAATATAAAATATCCTTCATTGAAAAATTCAACTGTGAAAATGATGCAAAATTACAGAAAAGCAGGCAGTATTTATTGTACTAGAACTGTTTAATTGTCTAAAGATTTCATCCATTTGAGACATTGATTATGCAAAGAAGAAATGCTAGGAGCCTGCCTTATGTCACTGAGAATGTTGTTCCATATCAGTGGACCAGTATATTGAAAGCTTTTTTTAAACAATTCCTTCCTTGGCCTTGGTATAATGTAATTTTTACTATTTACGGACCTTAAATTTGGAGTACCATCAGCATCTCTTTGGTGAAAGATATTGCTTAGATAGACAGGAATAAAACATGTTTAATGTGAATAGACCAAGTAAGATTGTTATCTACGAATACACCAAGAATTTTATCATGAGAGGTCATATTAAGGCTCACATTGTCAAATAGAACCTGGAGTTTGTTGCTATCTAGCCTTGCTCATTTTTTGTTGCATTGTAACTAGTAGGGCTTTCATTTTTTTTTGTATTTATGATCATACTATTTTCCTTGCACTATACTTGAAGTCTGTTGAGAGCATCTTGTAAGTTATTTTCAAGCACCATTTTGGTTTTACCCATCTCAGACAGTGTAGTATCATCTGCATAGAGGTCAGTGGAAGAAACTGAAGTTCCAATCTTATGAGGTAAGTTGTTCATTAATAGAATGAATAACAGAGGTCCAAGGTTAGAGCCCTGTGGTACTCCACAATTAATATTTTTACTTCAAGAAAGTTGACCATTTAAAGATACTTTTTGTACTCTGTTGGTTAAGTAAGAAGTAAACCAGTTGTGGGATTTTTCATGCAGTTATAGATTTTTTGTTTTTCAAGCAAAATTTCATGGTCTACAAGATCAAAAAGCTCTATGAAAATCAACCATTATAGTACCTACCATTTCTCCTTGATCTAAGAAATAAAACAACCAATACTGAAGATAAATCAAATATGACATCCACCAAGCTGAAGATGAATAATCAACAAAATCCCGACTTTGTAAGTGTTAAAAATAAGAATAAACTAAGGAATACATTCCTATACTAATTTCTGACAATAAATTAATGTTTGAACAATAAACATGCAACATAAAAGGAAAACTGGTGTGTAACCTGCTTTTTCATTATAAAATCAAACAAGTTGCATTAAAAAGAATGTGAATTATGATGATTCATTATTCAAGTAAAAAACAGGAAATGAGTTGGCAGACCAATTTCAGAAAAGACTGGGAAAACTAAATAGCAGCCGCAGTTAGAAAATAATTCTCAAACCATAACAGTTACACCAACAACCCTGTGGGCTAAAAACCTAAATGCTTTCAGCCATTTATCAATCAAACATGCAAGTGCAGTTTCACAGGAGTGATTCTGTCAAAATCCAGACTGATTTACAATGAATAAGATCATAAGTGTTCAAATAGTTGAGAAAAGAATCATGTACATGTTTTTCTAGTAATTTGAAAAGACAAGGAAGGATAGAGATGGATCTTTAGTTATTTACATCATCTTTTGTTCCCGCTTTGTGGAAATTTATTAAATCTAATACTTTCATTGCAAATCAAAGCTATAATCTCTACAATTGCGGGTGCAGCTACCTTTAGTAGCCTTGGTCCAATCATATCAAGTCCTGTAGCTTTACAATCATCCATTTTTTAAATATATTTCAACCCAAATTCTGGACTCATTTCAGGAATTTCACACTTTATATTGTTTGGAAGTTTTTTAGCACAAAAATGTTTGAGTTCCAGATGATCAGATGAAGTTCTGGGTTCTTTAGGTTTTTTCAGCAATTTGAACGAAAATGTCGTTAAAAATATTTGAGATGTCAGTTGGATTGTCTGTATAAATGCCCTCATGATAGAGCGTTAAAATTTCAGTTTTACTCCTACATCTGCCCACACCAAACTCTGTAATCACTTTCCAGATAGCTTTTGGGTTATTTTGGTTTTCATCTAGCACTTTTTTCTAACGTGCTTGTTTGGCTTGACGTACCATTTTATTAACTTTATTCCTCCAAACTCTATATTCAGTTTGATTTCCTACAGATTTTAGTTAGTCTCTTTGCTTTATTGCTTCTAAAATTTCTGGGGAGATCCAGCCTGGCTGGTGGTCTTTCTTTATCCTGTGTGTTTTTAAAGGGGCATGTTTGTTCACTATACTGATGAACAGATCTGTCCAAGTATCTAAAACATCATCAATATCTTCAAAGATTTGGATTTTATTCAATGGAATCTGTTTCAGATCTTGCAGGAATTTAACAGCATCAAAGTTTTGAAAAGATCTGTAAGTAATGGATTTATGGATATTATTTTTTGTTTGATTTGCCACTGACTTTACGTGTTAGAAAAATTGCAAAGTGGTCACTTATACCAATCTTTGTAACCATTACTTCCAAAACACTTTCTTTTGTATTGGTATAAATATGATCTATAAGTGTTAGAGGTAGATGCTACTCCGGTGGGTTCATTTACAAGTTGCTCCATACCTAACGAAGCAATAAAATTCACCCAATTCACTTTTATTTGATCATTGAGAAGGTCTCTGTTTATATCGCCTAGAATGTAAAATTCTTTTTCTTCATTTGAAATTTTATCTACTTGAAGTTCAAAATATTCACACCAATCAGTATGTGATGATGGGGGGCTGTACACAAAAGCTGCTAAATAGGGCTTAGCTTTTTTTTGAGTGATCGGTAGCCAAATGGATTCTATTTCCTGTATTTCTAGGTCTTCCCGTCTTTTAGAAATAGTACCAGTTCTAACATACACAAGAAGCCATGTAACAACGCCGTATCTTTTCGATGTAAATTAAAGAAGTAAATGGCTGTTTCTGTAAAAAGAATGATGGATAGTGTATCAGTACGTGGGAATAGCTATGTGGTGGACTAGGGGTATTCTTCTGAAATTCTGGAATCTTCCAGTCATTCTAAGAGAGCATGAATTCTCATGATATAGTAGGGGTATATTACATCCAGAAAAGTGTGTGTGATTTGGATTTTTAATGTAGCTTTAACATCTTTTGAGCCATATCACTATGATGTCTGCAGTGTGGCAGTGTATAGTGATGTCTTAGGCACTGGAGCATCATGACAGACTTGTAGCATCATGTTCCACCCAGTCACATTATCTTGACACCTGGCCATCTGGTCCTAATACTAACCTCTTAATGCTGAGCACCTAGTGAGGCTGCTGTTAGTACCATTTTTATAAGTCTTTGGTATGACTCAGCTGGGGTTTTGAACCTGTGACCTCCTGCATCTGAGGTGTATGCTCTAACCATTTAGGCCACTGGAGCAGTCTCCATCCAGAAAAGAGTCAGCTACATAACAGCAACAGGTTTATAATGTATTACTATATTAACTATGGACACCAAAAGTGAGTGCTATGTCAAGTTTGCACCATGGCTTGATCAGCTTAAATATCACCAAAAATCAACTGACTGAAAATTTTAATATCACAGTGCAAAAATCATCCATGATATTTGCAAGCACTACATACCAAAACCTCACCTGTATTTATCAAATGCCTAAATTAAAAAAAAATTGGGAAGGGGAAAGTCAATATTTTGAACTTGAATCTGTGATGTATCAAACCAACCAGAGTACTCTTTTTATTGCTACCTACATATTAATGCATGCTTCTCTTATGATCATAATATTCCATTCTTTTCTACATCCGTGACTATTTTCCTTGCATTCTGTTAATGTGAAATATTCTTCAAAACATTGTGTCTTTTCCTTCAACTGTCTGGAATTATTGGAACCAAGAGTTGTTACACAGAAAGTAAGTTCCTCCTGTTTTTTGACCTTTTTCTTGTGGTCCAAATGTGACTGTACTTCATCATCATGAGAGAGAAAATAAAGCAGGGAAATGATCAATTCATTGCTTGGGTACTGTATGTAGAAAAGATTCAGTTAACAGCAATATAAACAGCTATTAAATAATTACAAAGACATTTACTACATTGGCCAGCAGAATAGAGTATTTGCTCTAGCTCTTGCAGTCAATATTTGTCGCTGAATTTCATCATCATCATCATCATCAATTCCTTAACCCAAGAGCTTGTTGGAGCACCACAGTTGACTTTACAACCAATTCTCTCCATCTTTCCCTGTTCTCTACTGCCCTTTGGGAATCTCCAAATCCCATGCCTGTCCACTCCTTAATGATTTCTTCCCACATCTTTTTCTGTCTGACTCTTCTTCTGCACCCTCGCACTGTGCCTTGCAAGACTGTTTCTGCCAGTCTGGATGATCTTGAGACATGACCGTACCACTTCAGTTTGTGCTTTTTGACACTGGTCAAGAGGTCTTCATAGGATCCAATGGCTCGTTGGATAAAGTTGTGGACTTCTTCATTGGTTACATAGTCAATGTATGAATTTAGCTGTACAACCCCCCCCCCCCGCCAAAACACAATCCAAAGCTGAATTTAGCTGTACAACCCCCAAAAAACACAACCCAACCCCTCAAAAGAAAACAAACCCTCCACACACATCCCCCAACAAAACAAAAGCACATGAAAAACAAGACCCCCCCAAAAAGGAAAACAAATTTTTATGACATTATAACTATAAATTGAAGAATCTCCATACTAGGTGCAGCATTGATGGGGGTGGGGGTGGATTTCTCATTTTTAACAATTTTTACAACAATTTTTTGAAGTTAATTTTGTTAGTCTGCAAGCATTGGAACAACGTAAAAAAATGTATTGCTCCAAAATATTTGGTAATTACAACAAACTTGGATTTAATCTAAGCTCTAGGAAAGGTCAGGGATTAATGTGTGCATTAGAGTCCTGCTTTACTTCTCAAAGCCTGCTAGATACTTTTATTCCTAAATCAATATAATGGCACTGAAGTGGCATCATAAACTGCTACAATGTTTCTAAAGTTGACAACTTTGCACTTTATAAAAGTTAACGGACTATCCATAACTGCTGCACTCCAATCCCAGAACACATTACCGCAAATGCAAATAGCCTCTGAATGGCTTGGAAGAATGCAGTGTGATCAATAATGGCCAAGTTGGTACTGTACATGTAGATCAGGAGGTCTTAAACATAGTGCAGATACCTCCTCTTAAGTACCATACTTGCATGTAAGTCATATCAAACTGCAAACAATAAAGATCCTGACCTCTCATAGCATAATACACCTGCAGATCTGGGTCAATGTTCTATTGATTACTCCTCAGAAACTGCATAGAGCCATAACTGCTAGTGCATTATGCAATGGGAGATCTATGTCTGTGCAGTCTGCAGTTGGAATTGTCTTATCAGCGAGTATATAGTAGTAGTTTTTATTGCAATAGTGTAAGTGGGATCTGGGATCTGAACCCATGTTTATATGACTCGAAGCAAAACTGAAACTCATTCATATACTCAAAGAGTTAAATTATGGATGTATGGATTCCACTTGTCATGATTAATTTTTCAAACCACTGGCCCAGCAAAATTCCAAAATGCATTCACCCAAACCAAATTTTAATAACCCATAGAAAAATTAAAATATTAAGATTACAATATTTTTCTTCTCATTTCTTCCCTCATAAAATATATCATGGAATTAACAAGCACCTATGTCATCACTATTTCATAATTAATATAATCTTTATCACTTATAAAACTGCTACCATATGACTTGTCACTACTTAAACCTTAATGGAGGTTAAAGATCAGATGACATTTTGCTAGGGTATGTGGAGTTCTCAATTTCATAACCAGTTTGTCAAATTCTGCTTGCCTGAACTTGAACAAACACTGAACAGCTGAAGTAGTTGCCACTGATATGGATGCATCTCTTAAAAGAGAATACACTTTGCATGCATTTTAGACATTTAGTGAGTTCTGATAGCATCAATTTTGAAGTTGTCCTATTCCTCATCTTCGCAAGCCAAGGTTCTGATATGTTAGCCTATATATACCTTGGCAGATTGATTCAATATCTGAGTCCTTTGCACCAGCAACATCTATTGGATTTCATAAGTTTCCTCCCTTAGTATGTAATGCCAACTAACCAATAGCATGTAACAGCAGTGCATTGTAAATTAGCTGAAAATGGCAAAGGCAATTAACTTCAAAAGGATATTTTGTAAGTTTAATAACGAAAGTCTAACTATAAACCAGAAAGAAGCCATTAAAGATGTATTTGAGGGATACAATGTATTTTTGCAAACATGGAACAGCTGTGGAAAATCGCACGTTTATGAGTTTATTCCAGTTGTGTGCACCCCTTGTCTCGATCACTGGTATAGAAAGGATAACATATTGGAACCTTGGATAGCAAAGATGTCTGTTCATTAGACAAATGATGAGGGTTCATCAATTGTTAAATTTGTTTTATAATAAGAACATACATGATTTGTTTGTCCTCACGATACCTCAGCTATTGAAATTCTTTGAACTGTCTGTGTTGAAAGGAGCTTTGTTGCCTAGTTTGTTCATAGAATCATTGAGTTTGCTGAGACTGAGATCACCATGGACATGGGCCTTTTTTGCCATGCTGCCCCTTCAAAGTTTAGTTGAAAATGTATCAAACTGTAACAAATTGAAATTTTTGCTTACAAATATTGAAACCATAAACAAAATAGGATGACATCACAGTCAGAGGGTGAGGGATAATGTGTGATCCCCACTCCTTATGGCTTGTTTTGGTTATCATTATCAGGGAGATGATTAATCATGGTGTTATTACCTGGATCGAGTAAACAATAAAAATATGAAATTCATGGACTGTGTGTGTGTGTGGTGTGTGTGATTTTGATTTTTAACGTAGCTTTAACAATTTTTCATTCATATCGCTATGATGTTTGCAGCATGGCAGTTTATAGTGATGTCTAGCACTGGGGCATCATGCTGCAGACATGTAGCATCATGTCTCAACCAGTCACATAATCCTGACACCAGGCCAACCAGTCCTAACACTAACCTCTTAATGCTGAGTGCCTATCAAGGCCACTGTTAGTACCATTTTTATAAGTCTTTGGTATGACTTGGCTGGGGTTCAAACCCACAACTTCCCGCATCCAAGGCGGATGCTCTAACCACTTAGGCCACTGGAGCAGTCAGATTAATGGATGGAATAACAGAGATCGGAAAAGAGATATAGAATTGAAAAACACAAGTCCCTATGTGTAAAATATAACAAATTAATCAATTACATAAACAAAATGAAACGAACATGACAACTGAATGATTCACTTTCTCTCAGAATCTGAGTTACAAACTTAATGTAAAATTCAATTAGCCATTCCAACAGAACAAATTTCATCATATAATCAACTGACTAACTGAACTCAAATTGCCCACATGTCAGCATTACCTGGTTGCTTCTGGTCTTTTCTAAATCATGGTTGGTGATAGGTCAGCATTGCCATATTTCTTTATCTTCTCTCTCACACTAGCCTCTTCAGATTATCAACTATCTTCACTGGAGACTGTACTCTTTTCCACTGTGCAATCAAATATGGAGATATTTTTTTGTTGTGCATTCCCTGTCTCTTCTCTGATTTTGGGCATCTCAAATTTCCAGACAACCCTGTCCCTTGCATGATTATTTAACGAGAACAGTACTTTTTACTGATCTCAGAGGCAGCTAACTTTTTGGACAAATGAATATCACGAGGGAGATTACTTTAAAAACCTTTAATTTTTTCATCTGGGAAATATACTCTCTCATTTAGCTTACCCAATCAGGATTACTTTCTCTAACTACCAAATTTCAACATTCCCATCAAAATCAGAATAATCCTCTCTAGTCCACCTTTATTAATAAATATTCTGGAAAATATCATTTTATGACACCTGTTTCAAATGGCCCAAGATTTCCCAAAGTTTTTGCTCTGGTTTGTCTCAACCCTGTCATTCCCTACACAAAACCGTACACTGACAAATCTGCAAGACCATTATTGAGCAGACCCTAATTAAAATTTAATTCATACCATAAACAATGCCGATCCCACCCCTCCATCCCTCGCAGGCAGAGTTTTATTGTGAGTCTGGCCCATACATCAAACTTAATGGTTATGTGTCATGCTGACCAAGACAGAATGTACTGCAAAATTATCTCTACAAGATTTTGCATCATTCCAATTACAAAGCATAGAATTTGGATAATTAGTAACTCAAATCTGCATCCTCCATCCGCTATGGGAGGGTTTGAAAGCTCCATACCTTAAAAGCATGTCACACACTGTCTGAACTAGACCACCAATCAAATATATCCAACAAGGAGAGTATTAATGAATCTTCACAGTACAAACACCTGGGTCAATTTTGAAAATTCAAACTGGAAGATATACTGCTTCAGTGTAAACAACTTGAATTTGTTTCACTGCACGTTTCAAATATTTTTCTAACTCTTCCTTCTTTTTGTGCTAAAATGTAAGAAAAAATTAACCTGAATAATCCTGTCATATTTTCCACCTCGTTCTGTATGCTATTAGGAGACAATGACTTATTCCAATTAGGAAATAATACCTATACCACAATTTCTTGTATGAAGCAGTTTAATTGACTCTGCCTGCAGGTGTTAATGTAGTAAACAGACTGAGGCAGAATATAATGACTACATTATTCAGGTTAGATTCTTATAAGTTCAGATAAAATGAAAATCATAAAACTATAACACTTTCAAGAGACACAACAGTTTTCTGCTCAACCCCAGTCTTCACAACAAGTGCCTGTCTGAAGCCCGAGCCAGTAATTTTTTACTTGGGCCAGCAAAATTTCTAAGGTCACAGACCTACCCGACCAGTAAATATTGAAAGTGATGCAAATAAAAACTGTAGATGCAAATAAAAAATATTGTCAATAATCTATAAGAAGCAAAATATATTGTCCAAAGTCTCATTTTGCGCAACCACCCTATGTAGCTTGGTGC
This sequence comes from Megalonaias nervosa, assembly GCA_016617855.1. Classification (NCBI taxonomy): domain Eukaryota; kingdom Metazoa; phylum Mollusca; class Bivalvia; order Unionida; family Unionidae; genus Megalonaias; species Megalonaias nervosa. The sequence goes on from JAECUM010001439.1 coordinate 120,382, forward strand.
ACTTTAAAAAGGAACTGGTAGATTCTGAAAGTACTCAGACTGGTTTTACGACAGTTTTGTATATATGTATGCATGATGTATGTTATGTACTCTGTTAATTTTTGTACCAAGTCCTGTATAATCTTAAGTAGGCATGACTTACAAGTAGGTATGCAAGTGTATATATCACACATGCACACACCCACACACAGAGAATCACTTGGTCTTTTTCAAAAAGGCACAGACAATCAATAAGACACAATATGCCACTCACCCACATCTGTAGGAGTTGCCATGTTGATCACTCATGGTGAAGACATGACCATCTGCTGCTGCCTCACAAGGCGTCGTCTGGATATTGTGAATATAGGTGTTAAACTGGACATTAAGACCTAGTTTTGTCTGGTAGTCATGAAGGTATCGCAATAAGTCATCAGAGTTGGGGAACATTTCTTTGGAATAGTGTCGGAAAAGCAAACTCTCGTCATCACTGAGGAGGGAATTCCAGTCATGTCGCAGGTTGAACTCTTTATTTGTTTTTCCTGTATATCTTTTATTGATGCTGATCAACATTTTATGACGGGGATAGAGTGTGAAAAAATCACCTGAAACATAGAGACCAAATATTATGCTAACTTTTATAAGAAGAGTGTTAAACTGATCATAATTTATAATGACATTGAGAGAACGTTACAAATTCTGTTGAACAAATGTCTTGATTCCATTTATTTTTAACAATGGCTTTCTTGTCCGATGTTTCATGTGTTATAAATTCTGATATGTTTCATGTGTTATAAATTCTGATATCCCATGGCTCAGTCATCCTCTAAGTTTAGATGACATGCCATATTCCCATGTGTAATAATGTATTGATTAATAATGGCAGACAATGTTTCCAGTCTCGGATTGAACATATCTCGCTTGTAATGTGAGTGAGATAAAAGTTCTGAAATCAATTAACTTTGTGAATAAAGTAAAAGACATTGAAATTTGCCTGTATCTATGCAAGGAAAAAATTAGATTATAACAAAAGACAGAGAAAAAGCAAATTATCAAAATCGAGAAAGCAAATAAAATGAAATATACTGAAAATAGCCTGTATTTAACATGTCATCATGCATACATAATCAAAGAAAATATCAAACTTCAAAAACACAAAAATGAATCAGTGCGAGAAAATAAAAAAAATGCTATGCTTTTTAATCATTGCTCGATTACTAAGAGAGCTATCTGCATTCAGTTTGACATGCATTGGCAGTTCTGTAAACTCATTCTATTTGAATACAGTATGAATTTGTGTCAGAAAATAATGCAATGCAATATTTCCAAGTAAATTCAAGTTGAACTGTTAGAAAGTTTTGCATGTTCAAGGCAGGTTTCATTCAGCAGTGGGTACAAAGTTTTCAATGTCAAATTGTCTGAAATTTCTCAGATACAACAAACATTTCCATCATGTCCAATATACATTTTTTAACAACATCCATAACAATAGAAATGCCTTTTCTTCCAACTTTCCTTTAACATGGTCCATAATGTGTAACAATATGATGCCGATTGATCTTGTTAAAAAAAAACACATTTTGTAACCACGCTGTCCATCATCACCACACTGTCCATCATACAATTTTTGAGAGACACAAATATGATCATGAGAGCAGATGAAAGTAATTGGTTGCATTCATGTTGTCTAAATAAGGCAGCAATCCAAAAACACTCCCCCACCCCAAAAAAAAAATCCAGGGTGGGAAACTGGCATTCAAGGGTAATATATGTGGCTTGGAGGCAAAAGAACTGATCATACAGAAGTCAGAAGACAGCTGTAGTCGTGCAATAAATCAGTTTGCCAAAACCTAAAGCACCCTTATTATGAATGATTTACACAGGAATTTGAAGTTCCTACTGTTTGTTACTTATATCTATTAAAACTAGCACAATAGGATATTACCAGTATCTAAAATGGGGGAGAATATTTTTAATTCCATTGCAACTGTATTTCTTTGTAAGTCTTAGAATTAGACTGCAAAATGCACAGACCCAGCTGCCATCACATAATGCGCCAGCAAATCTGGATCTATGCAGTTTGTTGGGACTAATCAGCAGAACAAACAAAACTTACCCTGATCTGCCATCATATTATGTGATGACAGAGCAGACTCTATGTTGTTTGCATTTATACCTGACTTTTATCAGCATATGTCATATTAAATGGCCATTTTTGCTTTCTAACAGTATAACTCGTAATAGAGAAAACTGTAATGCATTCCATAACATGATTGGAAAATTTGTTTCGTCCCATACAAACAACACAAGGATGTATACCGTATAAACTCGCTTATAAGTCAGGGCCATCTGCTAACTGCATTATAAAACCTAGATCTGTAATTGCATAATGCAGTCTGTTCCTTGCAGTTGAATCTGAATTATAAGCTAAAATATACATGGTAGGTATTTTCACACATGAAAACTGCAAGAACAAAAAGCAAGAAGCTAGCTACTGCATGCGTATCAAGGTTGTCCCTGAGCTATTTTCAAATCCAAAGAGTGTGGGAAAATTGGTACTGAAATAAATGTCTAGATTTCACTATCTGAAAATATATGACTGTAATTTTTTTATACATTGATTCACTAAGCACTGGGAGAAATCAGGAACGAACTGCTATTCTGATGTCAAGCTATAATCATTCCATTTACATGTATGTTTATAGACCAAGTTTTCTGGTGATGAGACTGAAGAATCTGATTCAATTTGTATGCAAAATTTATACACAATACAATACTCAGGACTTCATTACAAATGCAAATGTATACACAACACTGCATTCTCGACTTCATTAAAAATGCAAAAATATTCACAACACTAAACTACTGACCACATTACAAATGCAAACGTTTATACAACACTAAACTCTTGACTCCATTACAAAAGCTGATGTATACACAATACTACTCTCTGGACATCATTATAAATGCAAATGTATACACAATACTACACTCTAGACTTCATTACAAATGCAAATTTATACACAATACTACACTGGACTTCATTACAAATGTAAATTTATACACAATACTACATTATGGACTTCATTACAATCATGTATATGTATGAGTGCATTAAGAAATCCTGCTGGTGATCAAGCTAAATATCTTCCATTGTGTTTGCATGTTTTGTTCCATAATGGTTAGGGTCTGTAACAGTTACCCTATGACCTGTGTACAATACACTGTTATGTGTAGGCTCATACAAATGTAACAAAAAAAAGAGAGAAGTCAACAAGCTTTGTAAATTTTAACTAAATAATTTATTTCCCCCGAAAACAAGATAAAAATACGAAATAGGACTTATGGTTTGTGAATATAATCCAAAAATTAATCCTAAAATTGAAAAATATAAATCCTATCACTAAACAGTTCTAATTGAATCCAGGTTCAAATCTCTATGAAGTTCCAATATGGAAGGTGATGATGTCAGATGAGGTCGTTGTATTAATGGTAACAATTCCTCGTTGAAACACAATTTATAATGTTCTCGTTTAGAATTCCAGAATAAATTTCCTCTGTATGTCTTTTTCCCAGAATGTTCATAAAGAAAAGAACTTGTGTAGTTTTATAGAGAATAAATTATTAAATTCCAAAAAGTAGACGAACTTCAGAACAAGCTGGCAACAACAATAAAAACCTCTTGCGCCCTCAAGGTTTACAATACGACCGACTGGGTCTACTAAAAACCGTCTGTCTTAACACATAATTTTAGATCACATTGTGGCTCACGTGACAGGCTATGTGATTCACTAATTTGAACAGTGCAATAAAAAAAATGCCATTTAGCACGTAGCTAGAATAGACCTATCTAAGAATCAGATTCTCATGCTGGAAATGAATTTAAAAATAAAATTGTTTACAACAGAACACGTAGGCTGAAGATGACCTTGGTAATAGCCAATCGTTTTCACTCAATGTTTACAAAAACTATGAATCAAGGTGAGCCAAAAATAGTGCTTAAGTCATACTTTTGCGTCAAAATAAAAGACTGAATTTATGGGGAAAAATATCAAATTCAGTAAATATAATCATTACAACAAAATATAATGAAACAAAAATAAAATAAAAAGAATTTAAAAACTAACACACAAGTAATTAAATTACATATACATAACACTTCCCCCCATAAAGAAAAAGAAAGATTTATGTAATAAAGCTTTCTTTTTACCATATGTAAATTATACATGAGGTAAAACAAAATTACATAAGAAAACTCTTATGAAGTATACAAAGTGTACATGAATAATATTTCTATACATGGGAAAGTGTATCTGCAATCAAACTGTCTTTTCCTTTGATGTGCCTGATATCAAGATTATATTCTTGCAAAAACAAACTCCACCTTAATAATCTTTGATTTTTTTTTCATCTTGTTGATGAAAGTAAAGGGGTTGTGATCACTAAACACAACAACCAGAGAAGGGGATGAATTAATGTAAACTTCAAAATGCTGTAATGCCAATATTAAAGCCAAACATTCCTTCTCGATTGTTGAGTAATTTCTTTGGTGCTTATTTAATTTTTTAGAGAAATAGCACAATGGGTGATCAACACCATTTCTATCTTCTTGAATCAATACTGCTGCAACCCCAACATCACTTACATCAACAGATAATTTAAAAGATTGACTGAAATTTGGAGCTGTAAGAACTGGCGCACTTTTGAGTATGGCTTTTAACCTGACATTTTCCAGTCCAAAGAAACTTGCTTTTCTTACTTAAGAAGTTTGTCAGGGGTTCAGCAATATTAGAAAGATTGGAACAAAATTTCCGATAGTAGCCGGCCATACCTAAAAATCGCATCGGTTGCTTTTTACTGACAGGCACAGGGAAATCAGATATAGCCTTGACCTTAGCATCTATAGGTTTGACTTGACCATGTCCCACAATATGTCCTAGAAAAGTTACACATGCATGGCAAAACTCACTTTTAGATAAATTGATTGTCAAATTTGCATCAGTGAGTCTGTTGAAGAATTTCCGAATCGTGGCTAGATGTTCTTTCCAGGTGTCATTGTAGATGATGACATCATCAATGTAAGCATCACAATTATCTAGACCAGAGGTAATCTTATTCATCAAGCGCTGAAAAGTACAGTACTTGGGGAACCCTCCATCCCGAACGGCATTACTTTATATTGATAGAGTCCATCTGGAGTCACAAATGACAAAATTTCCTTTGCTCTTTCCGTAAATGGAATTTGCCAAAATACTTTCAGAAGGTCAAATTTGGTGACGTACTTGGCATTTCCAATTTTATCAATACAGTCATTGATTCTTGGTAATGGAAATGAATCTGTTTTTGTCACACTGTTCACCTTTCTATAATCAGTGCACATATGGAAAGTTTAATCTGGTTTCAGAACAAGTATACATGGTGAACTCCAGTCACTTTTACTGGGCTCTATGAAATCATTCTCCAGCAAATACTGAATTTCCTTTTTCAAGTATTCCTGTTTGAGAGGGTTCTTCCTGTATGGGTGTCATTTCACAGGTTTTGAATCTTCAATTTCAACGTCATGAAAAATTTTGTTTGTCCTTGTAGGAATATCTGGAGACAAGTGCTCATATTCGAATAATAACTGTTTAAGTTCATTCCTTTCTTGTTGTTGCAAATGTAAAAGTTTCTGGTCCAGATTTTTCATAATTTCCAAATTCCGAAGATTTGTTGCTCCAAGATAAACAGAGTCTGATTGAATTCCTTCACTTAAATCCTCAGTGAGTGAGACAGGTACAACTAAATGAATTGCATGATTTACTTGGCTATCTCTTTCAATATACTGGTACTCCATTAATTTATTTAGATCAGAGTACTAATATTATAATTTAACTCATTCATTTTCTTCTTAACTTTGTAAGGGTCGTAAAATCTAATTTGAAGAAAATTTTGAAGAATGAGCAAGAGAGAATGAACTCTATTACAAGACTCAAAACTTCTCTCAATTAACATTCTGTGAAACCATAATTTCACTTTTGACTTGAATTGCTGAGTGCCAAATTCAAACATAACTAGCTGGAAAATTCCAGACATAAAATTTGACCTTTGACCAGATTGGACAGATTTGGGAAGGCCAAAATGAGTAAAAAACTTTATCAAAGCTTTTATTATGCTTTTGGTTTTAATATTCCTCAAAGGAATTGTCTCTGGGAATCTTGTTGACGCACACATAATTGTCAACAAATATTGGTTGCCTGCCTTGGACTTAGGTAAGGGACCAACACAATCTACCATAATTCTGCTAAATGGTTCGTCAAATGCAAGAATAGGTTGCAGATGAGCATTAGGTATCTTCTGATTGGGTTCTCCTACCATCTGACAAGTATGAGAAGTTCTACAAAATTTACAAACATCACTTTTGATTTTTGGCCAATAAAAATGAGTCTAGATCTTGTGATAAGTTTTATTAATCCCTAAATGACCAGCCAGAGGAGTTTCATGGGCCAAACTAAGTATTTCCTGTCTGTAAGATTTTGGAACTACAATCTGATAGTTCACTGACCACTCGTCACTAGCAGGTACCTCGGGAAGTCTCCATTTTCTCATAAGAATTCCATTTTTAATGAAATAACAGACAGGTACTTCAGTGGCTTCAGTTTCACTAATGGCCCTCTGAAACAAACAGGAGATCTCAGGATCTTTTTCCTGTTTGATGACAAGTGATTGTCGTTTGTCACCCTGATTAGATAAAAGAGAATGAGTAGTTAAAAGAGGATCACTGTGATCAATACCTTTTGACTGATCCAAATTAGGAGTGAAAGTGACCTCATCAAAAGCCTGACAAATACATGTGTCAGCTAAAGGAATAGTTTCCTTATCAAAATCATTCTCAAGAGCTTTCTTGCCATAGCTCTGGTAACTGCACACGCTGGGTATAAATCAGGGTATTCTGTTTCAATAGGATCAACTTTCTGATCCAAAGAAGGCTTGTCAGTTACAAGTGGATTAACCACAACTTTGTCTCCAGCTAGGTCGTCGCCTAGTAACAAATGAATGCCATCAGTGGGTAAAGAAGACATATTCCGACTGTCACAGGTCCTGAAACTGAGTCTGATGACAAATTTACAGAATGGAGAGGAACATTAACAAAGCCGCACTTTACTCCCTGAATGAGAACACTCTCATTAGAACAGGACCTCTCAGAAAAAGGCAAAGTACCTGATAATAAAAGACTCTGAGATGCTCCTGTATCCCTTAAAATTTTAATAGGGATAGGATTGGCCAAATCATCCAAGAGTGATATAGAACCCTTCGACATGAATGGTTCATAATTCTCCATAATAAAATCAGACGGGGGTTTTTGAGACCCAACAATTGTATTGCTTTCAATACATGACCGTGACCTTGACCTCTTAGAAATAAGAGCATTTGGGATAGGTCTATCTTGATTCTGATGCCTATATTTCAATTTTGAAGCAATCAGAAATGACGTGTCCTTTTTTCTTGCAACAGGTACACGTAGGAAGAGACAAAGATTTTGAATCAAGTTTATCAGAAGCTTGATTTTTAAAAGTTGTGCAAGATTGAGTTTTAGGAGGAGTCGTATTAGGCTGAAATACCTTTCTAGCAGTAGACTGATGAGTGAAAGACTTGCTTACAACAGGAACTTTATGAGTTAAGGAATACTCATCAGCAGCAAGAGTAGCATTTTCCAAGGTTTCGATCTTACGCTCTTCAAGATGATTCTTAATGTCATTAGGAACACAATTCTTGAACTCTTCAAGTAATACAAGTTGTTTGAGACTTTCACAATCATGTTCAACTTTCTTGGCTAAGCACCAACTCTTAAATAACTGCTCTTTTTCTCTTGCAAATTTGACATAAGTTTGTCCAGCTTCTTTTTATAGTTTCTGAATTTTTGTTGATAAGCCTCAGGGACTAATGCATAACCTTTTAAGATGCACTCCTTAACCAAATCATAGTCAGAACTCTGCTGTACTGACAGGGATGCATAGATATTTCGGGCTTTGCGAAAAAGTACACATTGCAATAATTGAGTCCAATGCTCCCTTGGCCATTTCAAATTTTCAGCAACTTTTTCAAAATAAATAAAATATTTGTCTACTTCCTTTTCGCTAAAAGGGGGAACTAGCCTAATATTTTTTGTAATGTCAAAACTTGAATTTGTATCTGAAGTGAAATCATGCTTTTCACTTGCCAGCTCTATTTCTTTCATTCTAATTTGAAATTCCCTTTCATCCTTCCCTTTTTGCATCTGTCTCTTTCTCTCCTCTTTTTCAAATTGTAATTTCATTTGTTTATCATTCTCTCTTTCCTGTCTCTCTCTCTCCTCTTTTTCAAATTGTAATTGTTTATCTTTCTCCCTCTCCTGTCTCTCTCTCTCTCTCTCTCTCTCTCTCTCTCTCTCTCTCTCTCTCTCTCTCTCCTCTTTTTCAAATTGCAATTGCAATTGCTTCTTTCTAATTGCAACTGCATTTGTTCTTTTTCTTTCTGAAGTTCAAGCTTCCTTAACTCTAATTCCATCTTGTATTTCATTTTTAATTCCATTACTTTTATGTCAGAGTCTGATACAGACTTACTGACCGAAGCCTAAACACTTTTATCAAAAACATTCTTCTCTACCAAATACAGAATCAAAATGTTTTTAATTTCTTGCTTCGTTAAGGAAGCTTTTGCCTCAGAAAGATCGTATTTTCTGGCAAGTTCAAGCAACTCATCTTTTTTCAAACTATCCAACTGCTCCCGAGTAGGACTAGAAAGAAAAGTCTCCACTTTTGATGACATTGTGAATAAAACCCTGTTGTTTTCACAAAAAATTCAAACAAAATGTAAAATAGTACTTGGGATTTAAAAACTAGGGGAATTTAAATTTTAAAAAACTATTTTCTGAAATATTTAGCCAAAATTCATATATTCCAAGGACGAGCCACCCCAATTTTCTCTTGTTACATGTAGGCTCATACAAATGTAACAAAAGAAAAGAGTGAAGTCAACAAGCTTTATAAATTTTAACTAAATAATTTATTTCCCCAGAAAACAAGATAAGAATATGAAATAGGACTTACGGTTTGTGAATATAATCCAAAAATTAATCCTAAAATTGAAAAATATAAATCCTATCACTAAACAGTTCTAATTGAATCCAACTTCGAATCTCTATGAAGTTCCTATATGGAAGGCGATGACATCAGATGAGGTCTTTGTACTAATGGCAACAATTCCTCGTTGAAACACAATTTATGATGTTCCTGTTTAGAATTCCAGAATAAATTTCCACTGTATGTCTTTTTCCCAGAATGTTCATAAAGAAAAAGCACTTGTGTAGTTTTCTAGAGAATAAATTATTAAATTCCAAAAAATAGATGAACTTCAGAATAAGCTGGCAACAACAATAAAGACCTCTTGAGCCCTCAAGGTTTACAATACGACTGACTGAGTCTACTAAAAACTGTCTGTCTTAACACACGATTTTAGATCACATGGTGGCTCACGTGACAGGCTACGTGATTCACTAATTTGAACAGTGCAATAAAAAAATGCCATTTAGTACGTAGCTAGAATAGCCCTATCTAAGAATCGAATTCTCACGCTGGAAATGAATTTAAAAATAAAACCGATTACAACAGAGCTAACACATAGACTGAAGATGACCTTGGTAATAGCCAATCGTTTTCACTCGATGTTTACAAAAACTATGAACCAAGGTGAGCCAAAAATAGTGCTTAAGTATTACCTTTGCGTAAAAAACAAAAGACTGAATTTATGGGGAAAAATATCAAATCCAGTAAAAATAATCATTACAATAATATAATGAAACAAAAATAAAATAAAAAGAATTTAAAAACTAACACACAATTAAATTACATATATGTAACAACACAAACAACTGTCAATAGTGGTAAATGTGTTATGTATGAGAAAAATAAATGTTTACTTTTTTTTTTCCATTGGCAATCAGGTACAGAGCATGCCAAGAGAAAAGTATGTATTCATTTGTAAACCAACGGCAAGGGCACACATCTTAGATTTTGGATATACAAAGTGCCTGTGCTAATAAAAGACTGGATATGCAGTTGACTTTCATTTCATTTTATCTTTAAGCTCTTGTTCCACTTTATTTCTTACAACTATTATAAGAATTCTAGTTTAATTACAAGAAATCTGAACAATCAGTCAAGCAAAAAATACATGAAATCATTCAGTAAAAAACCAACACATTTTGTCCTTATTTTAGGTGAGATTTTTTTACAATTCAAAAGTCATGCTAAAATGCCTTGATATGGTTTTCATTTACTGATTTTTCTCCAATTTATTTCCCAATTACCAAAGGAAATCTTGTTGAATTTACAAACTTAATGTATTCTGCCAAGACATTTCTATACAAACTGACCACTCCATTGTAACTTTAATATGTATTGGCGATAAGTTTCTTAAATGGCTCTACTGATCTCATATGCAAAAAGTCCAATGTTTGTACTGGTTAAATGCAAGTTCAGAAGAAAAAAAAAAACAAATTTAAAATCCAAGAACCATGCTATACTGCTTAGTTTTACTCACATTGCTCTTTGTTACATATTCTTTTTAAAGCTGCAGGTATTTGTGACACTGTATAAATCTCATTCTTTCTAAAGCTGTAAGCATTTTGTGACACTGTATAAATGCCATTGCTCTTTGTTACATTCTTTCTGAAGCTGTATTTTCTGACAATGTATAAATATCATTGCTCTTTGTTACATATTTCTTTCTAAAGCAGTATGTATTTTATAACACTGGATAAATTTTAATGATAATCCTTGTTTAGGATTTATTTACTTTTTTGTTTCATGAATTTTGTTTATTATTTAAATTCATGAATTTGCCAAAGTAATATTATTTTCTTCACTGATAATTCAATTCCAAGTTTTAGCTGCTGAAAAATCTATGAATATTTATATGCTACAATTACAAGTGAATTCTTAGTACTTTATATACTCATATACAAGTCAGACCTGCAGATCTGGGTCAAATGCAGTTTGTTAGCAGTAATTAGTAGAATAAACAACACAGATGCTAATCTGCTGGTGCATTATGAGATGGCAGATCAGGGTCTATGTTGTCTACATTTGAATCTGACCTACAAATATATATATATATATATATATATATATATATATATATATATATATATATATATATATATATATATATATATATCCTACAGATAGAATTAAAAAGACAGCTTGGAAGAATAGGCTAATAAATCAAGTTTAAATCATATTATCACAAATGGGTTCATAAAGTTCATTTTTATTAGTGCCATGAGATAAAATCATAAATATTACATGCCACATTGTGGCCTAATACTTAATATTGTAACCAACACTCAACATCACCGAGCCATAAAAATCCGAGCAGTCATATGAAAAATCTTAGAATAATTTAACTTGCCACAAAATTTATTACACTGGTTAAATGATAAACATGGAACTCGATGGAAGCAGCCAGTATGACAAGCAAAAGTAAATCAACTAACTTGTTTGAATTTCTTGTCTAACTAGGACTGCTGCATACCAGGATGTTCATTTTTATTATGGTGTGTACATGTGTGTGACAGAGGTTAAAATGCTGGTTCAAAATTGATTGTATTTGTTTGTAGACCCACTTCTAATGTACATGAAACTGCAAACACAAACCTGCTGTGTTTTTCTTGAAGTCTTAAGTACAATGTATGCTCTGGTATGCCACCATATCTTAGTCAACATTTTTGGCATTTTGAGTCACGTGAGTGTTATATATGGTGTTTTTTGTGTTTGGATTTTTTTATGGCATGGCAACACAGGTTGTTTAGTGCCAAGGCATTAAAGTACCTTGTCCAAGGACAATGCTACAGTCACAGACCTTGTTGATCCCATGGTAGGAGTCAAACCCACACCCTTTGGCTGCAAATTCAGCATGCTAACCCCTGAGCCACATGGTCCTGTTAAATGGTCTATTTTCATTCATATGACAGTTAAAACTTAGCTCTTTACACAAATTCATGTATACCTGAAACATTTGATTTTTCCAAAATAATGTAGTCCCTGCCACTTTTTTTGAAAAAGTAGCCCATCTGCAAGCCTGATGGACCAGCACCAATAATGCAGTAGTCATGGTAACATGAGGCAAAGGTCAAGGTTAGCAGTATCACAAGGACATGGAAGATGTGAATTCTGGCACTTGGTGGGCAGCAGTTCATTTTGGAAAATGGCACTCAGCTCTTGTCATTTATCTGTAAGAAGAAACATAGTAAAACTTTCAGCGGTCATAAAATATTCAAAGCATGAGATAAAATTGTAAAAGTGCATGATGATATTTTTAAGTACCATGGAACAGCTATTCTGAATTGTTATGTCCCTTGATATTAGAAAAACTGTTTGACTTTCAGCTATAGTCAGGAAAGTTGTCTCTCAGCTGGAGTCCAATTAGGTTTCATCCAACTGGTAAACCACTTGACTGACAGGCTAGAATAAGTTAGAGAAAATTATGCCTGGCCATTAATTATCATTAAGATCTCTTGCCTATAATTTAATGAACAATTTTATAGAACATACCATATCCTTTGTACTTTTTATAAATATTTTGCTCATATGAGCACATTTACATGTGGTCATATATGCCTCATGTACTCTAACAGAAAAATTTAGGTACAGTCATCCAGTGAAAAAAGTGTTAGTTTTGCACCCAACAGTCACTGATGCATGGCACCATTGTTGGGTCATTTTGTTGATTCAATATAAGCACCTAAAATATATGATACACATGTAAACCACAACCCCCAACTACATTTTATCAAGATCAATCTTTATAGCCAGAAATTTTACTGAGGAGGATAGGTTTATGGTACTAACTTAGGAAGAACATCTAAGATGCAGTTTCTCTGTAAATCTTTGTTTACTTACAACCCTGTACTTGTACCACTGTATAATTAATGCCAAATGTATGTGAATTTGGACTGATAACCTCTGATGTTTGTCAATAAAGTTCTCCTTCATTATATCATTCTTCAATATAATGCGATTCCTGATATAAGGCAGTCATTCAATGACCTCATTATAATGTTCAAATAAACAAATAAATGTCTACTTTTTCATGGACCTAAAATATTAAATATTTAACATAAGCCAACAGAACTTGACCATTATTCCAGTTAAAAAAGCTAGTCAGCAGCTTACCATTACATAAAATTGCCATATTGAATATGGAGTACTCACAACTAGACAATCAGCTGACACAAAGTACTCACTCCACATGGCAGTGAGCCTGATGCTAAGTACTCAATCTACATGTAGTCAGTGATCCTGATAGAGTACTCACACAACACATAGACAATATACCTGATTCAAAGTACTCACTCCACATGCAGACAGCGATCCTGATACAAAGTACTGACATGATACCTAGACAATGAGTCTGATGTAAAATAATCCAAACACAGTGAAAGTGATACAAAGTACTCACTCCACACATAGTGAGCCTGATGCAAAGCAGTCACTCCACTTAAAAATAAGCTGATAACAAATACACACACAACACCTAGACAGTTAACTAAGCTTCATTACCCCAAATTACATTTAATATCTTTCTGCTAGGACAATATAGTGAAAGTTCAGTGAAAACATATTTGAGCATGTAACTATAATGATAGTTTTGTAAATCTCATCACAAACACCCTCACAGGGATTCCAGGGGAGAAAGTCAAGAATACTTTGTTTGGAGATGGTTTCCATATGGCAATTTATCACATGACTACTGAGTTATTCACATTTACATACCAATATCATAAGTTTTATATATGCAGGAAATGTAATAACACTTTATGACATCACAAATGACATTGTAACATCATACAGTACTAAGGAAAGACATATGGACTGAGGCATTCCAAATGTATTTCAAAGTCTTTCACTACAATTTTCTGCGGTTAATTGAATAAAATCAGCATTTTCTGTCATGCAATAAATAATCTCACATACTGGTCTGTACTTATTTTAAATGAAATTTATTAAACTCTTTATGATAGGTGTGCAAAAGATTGAAATTATTCTAAGACTATAATAAATTTCACTTGAAATGAGCACCCACGGTAGAACCTCAATTTAACTATATTGTTTCCTCTCTGTAAATCAACCTAGTATGCAGGTAACCCACTTATAACACAGGAATGGTAATTAATCCATGAAAACTAATTCTTAGTTATTTTTCTTACTTAATTTAACTCAAATATTAGTTCTTAATTTTGAAGAAGTTATTTTAATGGTTTCACATCATTAAATACCTTATATTTGTGTTTTAATGTTTTCTTATGACACCAGATATAAAGATTCTCAATACAAGATGTCCTTATTTATAATGCAGGTCATGTTTATGACTCCCATGACCGGCATAATAAAGAGAGAGCTCAGCACTGTACCAAGTTTCATAAATTTCTATCTCAGGCTTTTTGAGGAGATTTGATAATGGATAGATGGAGAAATGCAAATATGGACAAATAGGTGGAAACAAGTGAAAGGTATCAGTAATGACAACATCCCCATTCTTGACACTAAAGCATGGAAGAATATGGGATACTGAGAAGTATAATAGGGTAACTTCATACATGATCATACTGTTCTGGGATTGTCTATTGTCATGTGCTGTTGTGCCATTAGGTATACTGCAACATCTCAATTTCATGTGGTGCTTGGGTACATCAATTTTTTTTTGTTTATTACAGATATCTGGTACATAATTTATGTACCTTATGATTGATCATATAAGAATAAAAATAATATATGGTTTGCTGTGTGCAAATTTTGATGGAGCACAGATCAGAAAACCCAGAGTGTAATCTCTTTGACACAATAAACTGTATATTATCCTTATATTCAAAGCAGTATTAGCATCACTAAATCCTACAGGAAATTATGGAAGATAAAACCATACAGATTTCAAGACAAGCAATATTCATATCATGATTGAATTGAACTTGCAAGAGATTCATCTGATATTAATAGCCCTACTATGATCATTTCATGATAATTACTATATCAATAGCCTTATTATGATCATTTCATGATAATTACTATATCAATAGCCTTATTATGATCATTCCATGATAATTACTATATCAATAGCCTTATTATGATCATTTCATGATAATTACTATATCAATAGCCTTATTATGATCATTCCATGATAATTACTATATCAATAGCCTTATTATGATCATTCCATGACAATTACTATATCAATAGCCTTATTATGATCATTTCATGATAATTACTATATCAATAGCCTTATTATGATCATTTCATGATAATTACTATATCAATAGCCTTATTATGATCATTCCATGATAATTACTATATCAATAGCCTTATTATGATCATTTCATCATAATTACTGCATTAACAGCCCTAATATGAACATTTCATGATAAATACTAATAATTAGTGGCCTTATAATGATCATTTCATTTACTAAAAAATAGTCCTTTTATGATCATTTCATGATAATTACTATATGAATAGCCCTATTATGATTTTTTTAATGAAAATTACTATATTAATAGCCCTACTATGGTCATTTCATAACTACTGTATTATTAGCTTTATTATGATCATTTCATGATAATTACTGTATTTATAGTCCTATTACAGTATGATCATTTCATTTTAATTATCATATTAATAGCCCACTATGATCATTTCATGATAATTACTACCTCCTCTAACATCCATCTAGTAATGTGTGAAACATAAGTGACATAATTTTGACTATAAAAATAAGAGGCCAATTTGAGTTTTCAAATGGTTATTAATAAAACTATGAATTGTGGTAATCTGAAACTGCCTTGTGATGAATCAGACCTTACAAGCTGTAGCTATGAATTAGAGTACACTTAACCTAGTGACACCATCAAAGAATCGGTCATTGGGAGTTGTAGCTATGAATTACATTAAACTTTACCAAGTGACAGAACAACTTCAGAAAAATCAGACATTTGGAGCTGTAGCTATGAATTAATGTAATCTGAAACTACCTAGTGACAACACTAGAAGAATTAGGAGCTGTTACTAAGAATGACTGTAATCTGAACTCTACCTAGTGACACTTCAGAAGAATCAGACATTAGGAGCTGTAGCTATGAATTACAGTAAACTTTTACCTAGTGACAGAAAAATCAGACATTAGGAACTGTAGCTATGATCATTTGGTGATGATTATATAATAAATGAATTTTCCACTTTAGAAGTGCATCTTCACTAACAATATGGTCATGTTGAATAAAGCTGGTGTAAGATACATTTCTCAGGCAGATTTCATTCAACAAAAGTCATAATAACACATAAAGCACATATGGCGGTATGTCAACAAAATAGGTTTCACGTGGCTTTAAGCAGCTGCCCCCTGCCTACTTAGGCATGATGGGAACTAGACATGCATTTAGTAATGGACATTTCATTGCAAGTTTTGAATAAAAAGGTGTGTGTACTATGGCATCTGTAGATATTCTGTCAAATATGGCATTATTAAAACACAAGGCCAAGTTGAATTTTAATGTTAGTCTAGTCTTGTTTATCTAACTTTGATCTTTTTTCAAACTTTACAAAGGAAAATGCCATATCATGAAGGGGAATGACTGATTATAACAGCAATGATTTGCATGGTATCAATAAAATTTGACTATAATGAAAATAACTGAAACTGTTTGCACTATAAACTTCATGGGGTGCAAGGGACAGTTCTTATGCACAAATTTAATGTTGCATACACCTGCCTAATATAAAAATTCATAAAAAATAAAATACATGTGTGAGGTCAAAAAGGTCCACGTTTTTGGATAGGTATAATAAAGCAAAATATAATAATATAATTCACTTGTCCAGAGAAGTCAGCTGAAATTCAGAGAATAAAACACTGATGCACCCCACCCCTAAATTTATACATGCATTTTTAAGGCCATTTTTGAGAACATGTGATGCTCACTGTGCAAATACAAGCCCTTTCCCTGGGTGATAATTTCTAAAAACGTTGTGTATGCAATAGCTTTATGCAATTCAAAATAGTTGTCATCCAGGCAGTTTTTGAGATATTCTACTTGCCTTGAACAAGTGTGTCTACTGCTATAAGTGGCTAGCTCTGCTTCCTAGCTGACTATTGGTATTTCACTGGCTACATATTGTGCAGTGACAACATGGGGTGTACATGCCTCACATCATTTTCAAGAACAACACAAGCCAGAAAGACCAAATTCACAAATAGATCCATATCTTTAATTATTACACAACAACAGCTCAAAAAGTCACACCATCGCTTAAAGTTAAGAAATTTGCCAGGGGCCAATTTACAAAACTGTCCCCTGTCACCTTGAGAAAGGGAAGGGGGATGAATTGAACAAGTATCAGCTTTCCAAAACCCTTGGTGCCTCTGCTATATTTAATTCACTGTTTGGTTTGGAAAGAAAGATACTATAACAAAATCAGAGGTAAGGGCCAGGAGGAGAAGAAGTCAGGTAATCAATCTGATTCAGAAGCAGATTTGTTTTCCTTCATTTTGAGCAAGTTCAGTGGGATATCTTGTCTTTTCCTCATTGAGCAAACTCTAATTGCTAACACTAAAGAAATCTCTATATAGTCAAACATCGGTGTATGGACTGGATTGAATATCAACTGGCAAATTCTACTTCCTTTGGCTGAAGAAAACTCTACATAGTCAAACATCAATGTATGGACTAAATTGACTATCAAAGTGCAAATTCTCTTTCCTATGGCTAAAGAAAACTGTATAGTCAAACATCAGTGTATGGACTGGATTGCCTATCAAAGTGCAACTTCTTACTTCCTTTGGCTGAAGAAAACTCTATACAGTCAAACATCAGTTTATGGCCTGGATTACCTATCAAAGGGCAAATTCTACTTCCTATGGCTGAAGAAAACTATAAAGTCAAACATCAGTGTATGGACTGGATTGACTATCAAAGGGCAAATTCTCCTTCCTATGGCTAAAGAAAACTGTCTAGTCAGACTGGATTACCTATCAAAGGGCAAACTGTGCAAAGTAGATGAAGTCTATCTGCATTCATAAACATTTTTGATATAATACAAATCAAATAATGTAGTTTCGTGGTGGTCTCAAAATGGTATGCCTGTTTTTCTGCAACTGGCATTTCCGCATAAGGCATTTTCACGACATGCATTTCTGCATCTGGCATTTCCACTAATTGTCATTTCTGTGACAGGCAGATGGGTGATAAATAGAAAAAATGTATTGAAAATTGAAAAGCAAAATTAAATCTTAAGAGGGCAATTCGAAGGGCAGTTAAGAAAAAATTGAAACAGAAAGATCAAAATAAAATAAACATTTTAGACTTAATGAAATTAAACTAAAAAATTCGCAGTTAACAACATTTAATTTATAGGTGTTAAAAGTAAATTAATTCCATTATCATAATACACAGATTTAGAAAAATCAAGCCTATATTTACAAAATCAGAATTAGTTACTAGGATAGAAACAAAAACGGGCTTGCGATTAAAAATATTAGTTTAGTTTGCTCAACTGCAGGAATCTTACTTTTATTTTCTGTTTACATATGCTGCATTTGTTTTTAACCTACTCATACCTTCCTTTCTATTTTCAAATCCGAGATTTAATATGATGACTTTGATAATAAATATTGCACATTGAACAGATTTGTTACTGTGATCATTTGACGAAATCTTGTTTTTATTTTGACTTAACACATTAATTAGCAATATTTTCAGTTTGCATTTGTGCATAGCACTCTTCTAGCCATACCAACTCTTCACACAATTAATCACTGATGTAGTAGTCACTGTTAAACATTGGTGCAGAAATTTCATTCACAGAAATGCCATTGCTGAAGTGACAAGTATGGAAATGCCTGTCACAGAAAAACTGGTAAACCCTCAAAAAATGGCAAACAAAAAAACTGTGATATGTTTCCAATTCTTTTATGTGCCTCAAATTGCATCAGGTATAACCAGATAATTATACCATGTCATTGAGGCACTAGCACATGTCAGGTTATTCAAATTATGGTTGAACATCTCTTTCAAGGTGAGATGTAAAATGCATGCAATTGTCACAGTGGACCATTACAAGATGCTATAACTTCACTAAGATACCACACTAAATAATTTATGTATGTTTTACATGTATGTAAAAAGGAAAAATCTGAAAATTTAGGCATAGGAATCATTTTCTAAGTTTCTATATTATTTGATTATTTTGAAACAACTTCTATGATGGGGATAGATCAACTAAATTGTTGCGTGATACCTGTAATTAGACAGGTTTAAGTGCTATTGAAAGATTCCCCACTTAATGTATACTGAACACTACATGCCAAATGATTCACAATTACATTTGTTGCAAAAATTCCCCATTGCAAATCCTGTGGATTTGACGACATTAAAAATCATGACAATGTACAATTTTTGAAATGTTAGAATGCTGTTTGGATGGGCATATGATCTCATCAATACACATGTCTTGCCAGCATGCAAACATAATACACATGCAACAATATGATTCTGTTCCAGTGTGCAAATGACACCTTCTTATCTAACAAAATTCCTGTACAAAAAAGCATTATGATGTCCAACCTACATGCACACCGACATGGGACAATAGTTTAGTTCTATTCAGGTATTCAGATTGTCACTTCAACCAGTCAGTTATCCCTTTTTCTATGGATTTCAGGTATATTTTCATCCATATAGCTTAAAAGGCTTTCAAAATAAATGAGTTCTGCACTTTGACACAGAAAAGTAAAGCTAAACCAGCAGACAAGTGAGTCACCTAAACTTCCATTTTTTGGTTAAAACAGTTTCTCCAACATTGCAACAGGGTATCAAAAGATTTACTGATGAAGACCTTCCTTCTGTAACAAATTCACCTAACGATATCTACTAAGTACACTTACTTTTTGGAATATAAATTGACACTAATTATGTACTGTATACATCAAAAGTTGAGCCCAATTACAAACAACACAACATCTATATTGTCTGTTCTACTAATAATTCCTAACAAACTGCATAGACCCAGATCAGGCAGATCATAATGTGATGGCAGATCTGGGTCAGTGAAGTTTGCAGTTGGACTAAAGTGAGTATATAGTGTCAGTACCAATAACTTCATTCTGCGGGCAAACTGGAATATTATCAAGAGGAAAAAACTGATTTTAAGTCGACCTTTGCAGTGACTTCACTCAAAATATCTTGTTGTTATTATGGGTTTCAAGCCATTTTTCAGCACTTGGCTATACATGGCAGCCAGTATATCTGGTGGAGGAAGAACCCGGAAAAGCCCAGGAAGAACCACCAACCCATAGGAAGCTACTGGCAAGCTTTTCCACATACCCATGTTAGCTGACCCTAACATTTGAACCCACAAAGGCTGAGGTGAAAAGTCAGTCATCTGTAAAGGAAAGCACCTCTGACTATTCGACTATTCGTTCATCCAGGGTCCCACTTCCAGATTAAATACAGATGTGGTGCCCTGGGTGGCCGATTAGTCTAAATTGCTCACCATAACCGATCACTACCATCTCACATCTGTCCACATGGGATCTAGTCTCTGGCTCAGCCAATGCGGATATATGAGAAAGTTTGCCAGAAGTTCCTGTGGGTCGACGGTTCTTACTGGGGTTATCTTGCGCTGAGTAAAGGTGTTAAACCCAAAACAACAAAGCTGCTGCTAAAATTTAAGACAGATTTAAAGCAAAAAATACATTACTTACTGTGAATTAATGTATTTTCATGTGTATTAGAATTTGTGGTTTTGCAAAAATGACATTCTTGCCAGTACCTATAAAGTTTGGGATAGGTTTCTAAAATAATCATTATAGTGATTGTGTCTTAAAAAAAGACACTTACTTTTAATGTAATGTGGCATAATGTAACAACAAGGACACAATCCAGTATAAATGTCATGATAATAAAGACACAATATCAAGTACATTGTACATACTACTTATATGTAATATGGTAAGAACACAGTTCACAGAATTATACTGTATATATTACTTATGTCACATGGCACAATGTGATAACAATGACATAATTTCTAAGAAGCAGTACAAACTACAAATATACTTACAAAAACAGAAATGTTCTACTGAAGTCTGTCCACAATTATAGTCTGGAAGTCAGTATACACAATTCACTTAAAATATTCCAACCAAGTTCCTTATAAAGCCCCAAGACGCCAGCTCTCCAAAACAATCAATCTTCATAAAACATGTTTTTTATTTGTATTGAATTATGACCAAACACTAGCTACTGTATCTTTTTCCATAAAAACAATTTATGCCAAGGGTGATTTTCAATTATTCTAACATCAAATTCCCTAGTGATAATTTTGCATAAATGAGTCATTTTTCATAATAAAGATGCTTTGAATCATTTTGTTTATACCATATGGTAGAGAATTTATGTGCTCTGGCACTACCTAGACAATGGCCAATATGGCTGTCTAAATCTTCTTTATGCAAAGCATTTGCTTGCATCATTCATTTTCTATTCATTGCACAGGTTGCAGTTCACATGGAAGCAAGTCTACAGGGTACCAGTAATGTAACAACCTCAATTATTTTTTATAAAGACCTCAGCTATTTTTGTAACGACCCTTATTATTCTTATAATAATCTTCATATTTAGTTATTTTTCCAATATGCCTGCTAGCAAAATCCAATGGCAAGCAACTTTATAAAAGTTACATGTTGAGCAGTCAAATTCCATGCTACTTTGCAAGAATATAAAGTAAAGTGTCCAATGAGAAGTTAGATTTTTAGCTTTTAACTACAAGCCCTGAGCAGTTAACATTCAGATAAATGATGTATGCTGCCTACAGTAAAACCTGTCTAGAAAGACCACTGCTATTAGACTGTCAAGCTTGGGAGATCAGATTCTCAATGATAGATTTACTGATAATACAGTGTTATGATGAGTCATGACAAACCATCGTTTTTTCTTGCAGACAGGGTGGTCTTTCAAGACAGGTTTTGCTTTACTAATGTATGCATGAAATTAAAAATAGATATGAAACCACTTTACCTAGATGTACTTATGCAGTTTATGGACCCTGCATGCAGTAAAATGTCATTACCATCTATTGTAAATAGTAAATTTCCTCAAGATGCTTTTGCCTTTTTATATGACGTTTCCTTGCAAGGTTTTTGCAAGCAAATTGTCTTTTCAGATAATCCATCAAGTAAATACTGAAAGGTATAACAATTTCCTGCTAAAGCATCCAAATATTTTGGTTACTAATGAAACATTAATTTGGAAAAAAAATTACATTGAAACTGAGTCAGCCAGAAACCATATACTGGTATATATCTATTGTTATGTATATTTAATTTGTATTATTTGTTGGCTTTTCTTAATGAGTGCATGCTATGTAAATCTGTATTTTGTACCTGACCTTGTCCAAAATCAAGTTCATAGTGTACCTGACCAGTGACTTATTTTGTAAACAACAGTATACATAGCTAACATTTTCTCTTTCATTGTGGACTGAATATTCAGATCATTATTAATATAAACATGTTTACCTGAGGTTGAGTTAAAAGGTAGAGTCTTGATTCTGACCTTAGAAATTTCTAGAATGGAAAATTCCATTAACGAAAGAGTATTTCCAGAAAATGGTAATTGTGACAAAGGTAAAGCAGAGGGGTAAATAATCTTGTTTATTTGAAAAATTACTCATTATTCTCTTAACATCTGAAGCAGAATCATTCTTACTGTTGTGTTCAAGTTTGTTATTTGGGTGGATTACTTTATTCAAATTATTATTCACGGGAATTACAAAGTCCCCAATAATATTCTTGGACTGGAACATTAATTTGGGATTATAGTTAATTCAGACAAGGACATTTTGGGATTATATTACTGTGACATATCAAAGATTTAGCACATCATCACATTCCAGGCCACTGGCACATTAACATGTTTGAGACTACAGGCACATCAACACATTCAATATTGGAACTTAATTGTAATACCACTGGAATTCAGTTGGAACTTCATACATTTGGATTTGTGATAGAATTTTTAGGACTATTTGTTATTTAACTTTAATTCATAATACTGTAAATTCTTTTTAAAGTTTCACTTTGTATTCTAGGGAAATAAATTATTTGTTGAATTGTGCAAAATTTGTTGCTTTTCACTCTTTTCTGTGACTTAGCTAAAGACCACAGTCATATCTCTCTCTCTCTCTCTCTCTCTCTCTCTCTCTCATATACAGGCAGTCTGGATTACAAACACCATACCTCTCTAACATATGATCACCACATGGACGAACTACATACCAAGTTTTGGTGAGTTTCCAGCTAATGATTTAGGAGAAGATATAGTTATGGACAGACATACTGAGTGAAACAATATCCCCTTGCTAGGCATGAAGTTAATAATGAGAACAGCAAAAAACTTCCGTTACTAATTTCATAACCTATTTTTTATGTGCATCTCCAATACCATGCAATGCTGAAATTGTTTCAGGCATAAAAAGCCATCCCAATGCATTGTCATCGCACATAATGTCAGATCAGGGTCTCTTTATGACCCTACATGATCTGCTGGCACATTATATGATAACAAATCTAGGTTTACACTGTTTTATATATAGAGATAAAAATGAATTTGATCACAACACCCAATTACCAGTAAAATCTGTTGTTTTCAAGTTAATTTACATTTAGATAATAGCATGCATGTTTGTTTTTTGTTTTATGCCGTAAATGTGCTGCATTTGCAAAACTGAAAACATTTAATTTGCTTCAATACTGTAATTTATAAGCACCATAAACTTTTCAATTAGAAGGCAAAGGAACAATCAAAATACTTCAATACTTGATGTTCCCCTCATCCATCAAATTATTTCTGTCTGACAATCTAACTTACTGAAAAAATGGTGCCAGTTCCTTGTGCTTTATTGATTGCCTTTAATGATGGCATAGGGTGATAATTATAGCAACATATTTGATGATGCCAATTATTAACAATAATAATGATTAGTGTTGATGGCGCCACATGACTTCAATGGCTTTTGAATGCATAAAATAACTTAATTGTGAAATGCTTTTTAACACATTTTCATTTCACCAGTTCCAAATGATCTGATAATTATAATGTTCTAACATTACATATAATCCAATATTGGAATTGAATGCTGTACTAAACACAGATTTTGCTCAATTAAAACTAATTTTTAGAGACAATGTGAGAGTTACCAATAAAATAATGCATGCAAGTATGGACAAAACAACATTCCTAAGGAACCATTGAGAATGTACTGGTATTAAGAGTTACTTTTTGACCCTCATGAGTAATTTATTCTTATTATAAAATAAGTTTTTACAAGTTATCTTTTTGTGCATGCATGTACATGTCTACTTTTTGTATGCTTGTGTTAAACCCACATGTAATATGAACAAATGACGTCAAAGAATACAAATAATATACCATATATATGCTCACTTATAAGTCATGTTCAACTGCAGACTGCACAGTTCCCGACCTGGCATTGATTAATGCACCACCAGATCTGAGTCTATGCAGCTTGTCAGGAATAATCAGTAAAACACACAACAACGACCCTTATCTACCAGCACAATTTGCCTTGGCAGATCAGTGTCTATGTTGTTTACAATTAGACTTGATTTACATGTGAATATATAATGATACTACATATATCATATCGATTTATGCATCAAAGCACACCATAAATCTGCTGATGCTGATAAATGTCCCCTTAGAATAAAAAAGAACAACAGCTTAGAACCCTGACCTGTCAATAATTTATGTAATTGCAGATCTTAATCCACAATCTCTGCAGATGGGTGGAGGTTGAAATTTAGAAAAAAGTTAACAGGATATGATAACTTCACAGGGGAGCATATATGTTTTCCATGTATAAAGAAGGCCATGAATTGAACATTTCATCAAACAGTGACAGACTATGAGATCTTTGATATATATGATTTCAAGACAGTCTGCACCAGTTGTCACAAGATCATTACTTCTTAATGACCCTACTGTATAGTTTGTAAAAGAACAGAATTAAGTAAATACCAAAGGTAAGGAATGTGTTGCATTTGTAGCTAAAACAAAATCTGCAAAGAATTAAGAATAAAAAACAATCATGTGGGAAATGGTTCCATCCAGCATATGATGCAAAGCCTCCACCAGAAAGCCCCAAAACTGGAATTACAACTAAAAACAGGAAAATAAAATACCAGTTCAGACAATCAGTGAAAGGAAATTAAATATTGTAACAGACCATTTGTATGGCTGTCATTCAGAAAAACAAGCTGTTTTCCACTTTTTCTTTGGATTCTTTTTCCGACATAACTGGTGACAGTAATGTCAGAATAAAACAAAGACTTAGAACAGTTGGTCCATGCTGTGATTTAACTCAAATCTTGCACAATTTAAGATTGTACATGAACCTACCTTTTAATAGCAAGCAACAAGTTACAATCCAAACTTAATAATCATACAATGTACAAACTTCATGTATGCCAAGTATTATTGTACTGCATGTACTCACTTATAAGTCAAGCCCAACATCAAATAACATAGACCCTGATCTGCCATTGCACAATGCTCTGCCAGATCAGGATCTATGCTCTTCCTTCTGATTATTCCAAACAAACTGCATAGACCCAGATCTGTTGGTGCATTGTGTCTGGGCCTGTGCTGTTTGCTGTTGGTTCCAATTTATATGACAGTACATATGGCAAACTGAAAGATATTAACTTGAAATAATGTTCTTATAAGAATGACTGGGTTCTCAATAGATCAGAAAACTGTGTTATATTTACCTATATGAAGCAAATGCAAATGAAAAAAACTTATGAATGAATCACTTCAACACTCTCATGGCCATAAGTAAACCTGACAAGCCAAATGTTGTCTTTAAAGCAACTGAAATGCCATACTGGTTATTTTGGTTAGTCATTATAGAAACAGAGAAAAAGAACGCAGAATCTGGCGTAATCTAAATATGTGACCATTTCTTGTGCATGAAGTTGTCATGAACTCCCTCCCCTACACTAAGTCAAATACATAAGATAGGGAGGGTGAATATTTGGGACAGGCAATAGTCACTCAAAGACCGAAGACAAACAATGAAATGAACACAAATAATATTACACTTATTGACATTAAAAAATTAAAAATGCACGCACTCACACATTCTCACTAACACTACCTCTCGTGATGATAAATGTTAAATGATAAATCCTGCCACTCAGGCTTGCCAATATATATATATATATATATATATACTAGTGACTTATGAGTGACTATTGCCTGTCCCAAACATTCGCCTTCCCGTATCTTAAGTAGTTGACTAAGTGTAAGTTAGTTCGTGATATATGGTGAACCCTGCAGGACCACCAAAACAGGACAGGACTCCTTAATGTTGTCCTTGTCAGCACAGCATTAGGCAACATCCATGCCATCCAACCTTATAACCATTAAGGTGGAGGGGTTACAGCCCACTGATAGGCAACATTTTGTCTTCATTCTTCGAGAGACTATCGCCTGTCACAAACATTCACCCTCCCATATCTCAAATACCTGACCAAGTGTAGGGGAGTTTGTGACATAAGTTTTTAAGTTTCACAAACATCTAGTGTAAATTGTTGCAACTGTATTTATAATGATTGTTAAGTGTTTGAGTTATTCTGTATTTCTGCACTGTAACTAAGTTTTTCAGTTATTCTATATTTCTTCCCTGCACTTGACCTTTTCAGTTATTCTATATGTCTTCACTGTAATTAAACTATTTGATTACTTCGTATTTCTACACTGTAATTGAGCTTTTTGGTTATTTTGTATTTCTTAACACTTTCATTGAGCTTTATTTGTATGTTTGGATTAGTACATGTGAATTTATCAGAAAACTGAGAAATGTTACATAGAACTGGGTAATACAATTCCTGCTCAGAACATACCACCATATTTGAGACTATATAAATAAGAAACATGGAGTAGTCAAATTCATTGCGGTACCATATCATTCAACTGTGGAATAGAAGAGGCTAAATGGGCATTCATTCCTTGACAGCTTCAAGGAAGGTGATTACAGAAATTAAAAATGTAATTTTTGCACTGAACAATGAGTTGGGTAGAAATACATTAAAGTTTAATGCAGACATGAAACCATACCCCCCAAAAAAGTGTTTTGATTGGACCTACTTACAGATGTTGTACATGCAGAGAAGTTGTTCAGTTACAAGTGGTTGTGAAAGTTATAAATCAACATTGTGAAAGAGTGCTACATCATGGTTGATAGCTCAAATTGTTTGCAAACTTATCACCAGAAATTGCATGAATTGAGCAAAAGTTGTGATTAGTTAAACTGAACAGCAGAATGGATAGAAAAGAGAATTAGGGCCCATGATGTGGAAGACACAACAAGAAACTATACACAATTCTGCCACCCCTTCCAACAGGTTAAAGAAGAAAATGATGAAATGAGACAAGTGTTAGCAGCCCATTATTACAGTGATAGATCCAAGTAAATACAACAGTTTTCATCCCAGCAGGTTCCATTATATAGTATGAATACAGGAATGAATAATTTATCGCATGACTCCCCATTCTGATACTCGTAAGACACTCCATGTCCACAAGATATGTGGAAGCCTAATGAGTATACATGTACACCAGCACTATCTTGGCACACCACACCTCAGATTAAGATGCCAAGTTATGATGGTACTAAGCATATTGATGTCTTTCCCTCTCCATTTCAAAGAACTGCAGAAAAGTATCAGCCATGACGCATCAGAAAGAAAGAAGATAATAGACTGTATGGATATCTGATACTGGCAGGGCAATGAATATCTATGCAGCCTCCTAAAAGACATAATGGGTATGGTAGTTACTGTCTACTAACTGGCCATCTATTGTCAAAATTTCATATACGGGGAACCAGCCCCAACTGTTATGAGAAAATTGTCCAAATTTAAGAGAAAACTGTCCTAAATCAGGCAGCACTGGTCCGAGTTAAATGAAACCTTCCCAGACAAAATTAGAAGGCTAACTGCTGTATGTAGCCCACCCAGGCATTCCTCCCAAAAATGGTACATGAGATGGCAGATGAAGCATTTTAAGAGGGTTTCAAAACAGAAAACTTAATGAAGCTTTTGAACTGGTGTTATTATGAGAGCATGACTATAATGCCATGGTAGTGAAAGATGGGCGGGCCAGCACATAACATGTATCCTGGGTTGATATAGAAGAAACCAGTGAAGGTTGATGGATTTAAGGCGTGTTTGCCAACAGTATATATATATATATATATATATATATATATATATATATATATATATATATATATATATATATATATATATATATATATATATCACTGAATCAAGTAGATAAAAAGTTAACCAAGTTAGAGCAAATGTTGAAAAGATTGCTAACATCACAAAAAGTACCACTAAGAGGGGCTACGTAAAGATTGCTCATGTCCTAATAGAAGACTGTAACATGAAAGGTGATTTTATGGTGGAGTTAGCATCAGTAGTAATATTAATGGGATTGCAAGACCAATTATTAACAGCGCTTGACATAGTCCAAATCCAGTGCAAGAATAAAGCCTAGTATGAGATGCAGTGAACTTGATAATGCCAGTCTGATTTACAATATTTGGAGGGTAAATGACAAAGACACATCCAGTTATGGTAGCTTAATGGGTTCACAAGAACAGCAACAGCCTGACCAGCAGTTGGATTATGATTCTGAAACTGACAAGCAGATTAAAGTAACTCTGTTAAAGGAAAAGAATGGAATTCCAAGAGGTTCAATCTTTAAGAGACCAATCAAAATCATCTTTGTTACACTAATCATAAATTAAGATAATGTTTTCTTTTTAATGAGAATTTTATATCTTCATAAATCTGAGCTGTCTACTGGGATATAGTGTTTGTTTGTTTAAAGGGACATAGTGATGGCTTGGATATGCTGAAAATCTGGATATCTGAAGTTCACAAGATGGGGGGTTGGGTTGGGTTAAGTAAGTGCTATTACAATCAGGAAGATTTATCCTACACCTAAGGTTGAAATTGTTTTAAAAAATTGCTGCTGAATAGTTAGTTCTTAGCACAAGAGAGGTTTCAAACTGTATTGTTAGTGAGTGTCTGTCCTTCAGAAAGTCAAGATAAAAAATTATTTATTTCTTGTGTTTGTTTCCTTTTCATTGTTTGCATTCGCTCGATAGACAAAACACAAAGTTCCAAAGGAACTTACCCGAAACAAAATGTTTATACAAGCTGCAACTGTTATCAACTTAGTCCTTTATCTATCTAAAAACAGTTAATCAAAGAAAACAATCAAGACGAAATTCCAGACCTGTAAATGAGTTTGCATACCAAATGGTAAGAAACCCTATGTCAAATGGTTGCTGAGCTACATGTATATGTACAGCATATTTAAAAGCTGATGTATTTGACAATGACAATTTATATACAAATTCATAAGCAAATTTTGGCGACCAAATGGGGATAGTATAAAAATCCATCATCAACATGTATATATATAGACAATGACTATAAGTTTTTAAAATGCCAAATATTTTCTGGTAGTTGTTGAATGGAAAATGGAGAAATAAATTGATAAGAAACAAGCTCATAATACCCGTATATCAAAAGATCCCTGAATCTGAAGGAAAGCACTAACATGGATTTTGCTAATGTAATCTGTCACAGATGAGCTTTTATACTGATTCTAGTTTGGTTGAAAAAAAAAAGCTCAACCTTAGAAATGACAGACTGTATTATTATTTGCTATAAGATAGTTATGCTTGTTCTGTATATTTTTTTCTTCAAAACACAGCTATATGAATAAGAATAGTTATTAATGGCTTCATAGAAAGGAAAAGGGGAGGTCCTAAACTTTACAGTTTTATATTAAATCCTTTATAGGAGCAAATTAATTTACGTGCAATCTGAGCTTCCTGATAATTTTCCTGGTCACCAAATTTGCCCGACCAACATTTGATTTTGCAGCTCTTCAGACGCTGCTTTAGGATAAATGTTTATGTGGGTAGTAGTTATGGCTTAGCTGGTTACAAACAATCATCTCATACATACGAATGTCATTTATCCATTCCCTTCAGGAACATGTTTCAATTAGGCAGAAAGAGACCTGTCAATTGTACTTTGGGACATAAACACTAATCACCATAACCTGGCACAAAGTAAAATATAATGGCATTATGGGAGGCAAATAATTTCAGTTATGAAATGTATTAAATTACAACATGGCATCAATATGATGCAATCCCACACATTGTGAATTAATATCCTGTCAAATTAGAATTTGTGGGTAAAATTATTTATATTTACACCCACATAATTACATTTATAGGAAGTACTGTTAAATATAACCTTATTCAAACAATAATTCAGGTTTAAGATATAATAAAGCCAACTTACAATCATTATTTTTTGTTCTTTATGCTTCTGTGCCAACTACTAATGTGATCAATACAATTTTCTACATGCAAAGAGTATTTATTACCCTTATAATGTCAACTTTAAATATCTTTGCACTGTGACTTAACACCAATGCAATCGATCATGCCTGCTAATATGTAATACAAATTTCAGTTTATGAAAATAGAAAACCAGGTGTTTACTGAAAAACAATAATTTTCCCACTAACAGATGCAAATCTGGAGTAGTCAACACAATACAGACCAATATCTGAATAAGTAAGATTCATTAAGTTGAAAAGTTAAGTGCATATGAGTATAGTACAAACTCATTTGTAACATCAGTGACCTTTATGGTTTGAATAGATAAACATTATCATCTTAAGATACCAGTGACTGTATTCACATGTACATTTATAACAGTTTTCATTTTCTTGGCAAGTTTGAGAAACTAACATAAAATAAACTGGCTCATCTAGTGGCAATTTTTATGAGGTAGCTTTACCAGCTACCAGAATCCAGTAGAATTTTGGGTCCTTTATGGATAAACTGTTTGACATAATTATCTGACCACATTGATGATTGCAGTCCAAACTACACTCACACTGGAACAAAGGTCAGTCCCTTTTTTCTGCCTCTACCACCCTCCTCCTAGTAGAAAAAACAAGCTGACAGAATCTCTCTTTTTGGAGCAGTTTTCGAATCTCCTGGAGTATGGAAATTCGATAGGTGGCAACCTGATTATTCTTGGAGATTTCAACTTTCACTTTGACTGTCCTGGAAACCCATGCACATCGAAACTCCTAGATTCCATTCACGTTTTCAACCTCAAACAGTCAGTTAGCCAACCCACCCATAAACATGCTCACATATTAGACTGGATTCTTTACAGACCTAACGATAATATTCTTCAGTCCTCCCTGGTGTCCCACGAACTTTCATCAGATCACCTCTGTATTATATGCCATCTTGATGTATCAGTCCCTAACCCTCCACCTTTATTCGCTACTAAGAGAAACCTCTGTATGATAAACAGAACCAAAATAATGCATGACATCCAAGCAAACCTAACAACTAGCTTACCTACTACAGCAGAACAACTTGATAACTGCCTGCGTTCATTGCTCGACAAACATGCCCCAGCAAACAAGTGCAGAGTAGCAATTCAGAAGTGTTCTCCGTGGTATAGCAGTGTTAGGGACCAGCTTCGCACTGCTAAAAGAGACCGCCATAAAGCTGAGAGGCTTTGGCTTTCCACCAGACTCACTATTCATAAGCAGATCTATGATGCCGCCAAGAAGAATGTCACAAACATAGTTCATGCAGCGAAATCAGCCCACTACAGTACTAAGATCACGGAAAGTTCCAGCTGCAAAGAGCTATTTGAGATTACTAACAAGCTAATGTCAAGGAACAAATGTACACCACTTCCAGCTACCTTCTCTCTAGTCGACCTTCCCGACCTGTTTGCAAATTACTTCCGTGACAAAGTACAAACCATCAGAGATAAACTTGACAACACAATTTCAGTTGACTCGTCGTCACCATACAGCTGCGATACAGAATTTCAGCGGCAACCGTTAGCAGCATTTGAACCTGTCTCTATGGATTTAGTATGTACAATCGTGATGAAGAGTGCACCAAAGTCATGTGAACTGGATCCAATTCCGACGTCACTGCTGCTAGAGTGCTTGGATCCAATATTGCCTTCACTAACTGATGTTATTAATACTTCTCTCTCATCTGGGGAATTCCCATCATTTTACAAAACTGCCATTGTAAAGCCTCTGCTGAAGAAACCAACACTCGACCATAATGATTTAAAGAACTACCGCCTAGTTTCTAATCTCCCATTCATGTCAAAATCTTAGAAAAAGTTGTTCTATCCCAACTTGTATCTCATCTGAATTCAAACAGTCTTTTTAGCAATGTACAGTCTGCATATCGCCCTTGCCACAGTAATGAAACTACTCTTCTGAAAGTAGTCAATGACCTTCTCTCTGCTTTGGATGGCGGAAAGATTACAGTCCTCACTCTCCTTGACTTGTCTGCAGCATTTGACACTATAGACCATGATACATTACTTCACCGTCTCCAGCATGTATTTGGCATTCATGATACGGCCTTACTATGGTTCAAGTCCTACTTGGTCAACAGGACACAAATTGTGTCTGCAAATGGAAAACACTCCAGCCCAGTTGATCTATGCTGTGGTGTTCCACAGGGTCTGTTCTTGGACCTGTTCTCTTCATTCTATACACTCAGCCACTCTCAAGTGTCATAGATCATCATCCAGTGTCTCACCAACTGTATGCTGATGACACCCAAATATACAAATCTAGCCATCCAGCTGAAGTTGAAGCTACCATCCAAGGCGTAGAGAGGTGCATTTCCCATGTGAAATCATGGATGACATGTAACAAGCTGCAGATGAATGATGATAAAACTGAAGCCACCCTGATTACAACACAAAGACTTTCTCATTCACATCCTTTACCTCAGACAATAAATATCAGCAACACCAACATTAAATTCACACAGTCAGTACGAAACCTTGGTGTCACTCTTGACAGTACTCTCTCATTGCATCAACATGTCATGAACATATGCAAGGCTGCATATCTTGAGCTGAGACGAATCAGCTCCATTCGCAAGTATCCTTCAGTTGATGCCACTAAAACACTTGTGTGTTCCTTAGTACTTTCAAGACTGGACTATTGTAACTCAATTCTGTCTGGTTCGTATCAATATCTACTTCAGAAACTTCAAAAAGTTCAAAATACAGCTGTTCGGATCATCCTTAGAGTACCACGATCAGAGCACGCCTCTCCCCTGCTCTGTACCCTACACTGGCTATCCATACGATCCAGAATTAAACACAAAATTTGTTCTCTGTGCTACGTTTCATTGACGGGCTCCAGTCCAACATACCTATCTGACCTCACCCATGTGTACACACCTGCAAGATGCTTATGTTCCTCTTCTGACACTCGTATTCTCATTATTCCCACTATGAAGATGAAATCATATGGACAATGCTCTTTTGCATACCAGGGTCCAGCAACATGGAACGAATTGCCCACTGCACTTAGACACAAAGACACAGTGATCTCATTCAAAAGCGCTCTTAAAACTCACCTATTTCAACTGCAAGAACAGACCTAAAGACCTAATAATGTATCCTTGCCTTAAATATTTACAGCATATTTTCTGTTTCTACTTTCGTGGTGTTTGTTTTTATTTTTGTAATCATATCATTATATATGTTTTTTTTTTTAAGTGTTGTCAAATGTTGTAAAGCGCTAGAGCTTCTAAAGATTAGGCGCTATACAAAGTCCTCATTATTATTATTCAAAGGCTATTTATAAATTCCAAATGTTAATTTTCACCTTCGCTTAATCATGCATTCACCTGAAACATGGTGGTTTGGACATATATTATTGCGAACAAAATATCTTCCCTTGATCCTGTGAACTTTGCCACTGTAATTTAACTTTTATCATTGCTTACTCATGTATTCACCTGAAATGTGGTTTTGGGTCAAACTTTGTTGTTAAAAAACACCTTACCTTTTATCCTGGGCACTTTGTCACTTTAATTTTTTTGAGATATGATCGGTACCATCTACAGCTATTTTCAATTGTATAAATCTACATGTACAGAAATCTGAAATACCTGCTACCAGATGCCATCAAAATTCTGGGTTATATCCAACATCTCAAGCTAATGAAGCTCTTCATTAATGGTAGAAATAAATTAACAAACACTGAGCACAAAAGTCAATCATTATTATTATTATCATTATTATGACTGAACAACAGATGACAACTATAATCAAGAATTTAATAATGGAAAAAATGGTCTTAACATAAGAAAGCTACATGTCTAGTTTGTACTATTGTTGAATTAACAAACTATTATAATGATAAAAAAATGTAGACTTATATGCAATACATATTGTATGGAAAAACATTCTCCAAGTTGTTTTGACCTCTTCCAGGTGGAGGACAAAGGAAAGAAACCATACATGGTTATGTGACCACCTTATTGATTGGAGTAGATCACATTTATCCATGGCTATTTATTACAGTACTTGCAAATACTAAAATTTGTATCCTTACTGAATCATGCATTCACCAGAAATGCGGTGTTTGGGGCATATATTATTATTTAAAAACACTTTACCTTGATCCTGGGAACTTCACCACTTTAATTTTGTGAAATATGATTGGCACCATCTACATCTATCTTCATTTTTATAAACCTCTATGTACCATATGCCATCAGAATTTTAGGTCCCATATATATATATATATATATATATATATATGCCCAACATCTACAGCTAATCAAGCTCTTCATTAGTAGAAGAAACAACTTTCTTCATTAGAAGAAAGAGGAAGCAACTTTCAACTAACAAAACAAACACTAAGCACAAATGTCGTTCATTTTTATTATGGGAAACCTGTACAGTAGAACCTGTCTTGAAAGACCACCACTTCTACCAAAAAATAATGGGCTCTCAAGACAGGTGGTCTCTCATGGCATGTTATAACACTACATAACCAATAAATCTGTGTAAGAATATCCTGGTCTCTCAAGACAGGTGGTCTTTCACAGCAGTGGTATCACAAGACAGGTTTTACTGTACTATCCATAACTGCTTGATAGAGAATAAATACAATCAAGAGTTAAATAATGGAAAAAAGAGGAAAAAAATGGTCTTTGCATAAGTAAATTCGAGTCTAGCTGTTGTTAGATTAACCAAGTTTTATAATGATAACAAAATTTAGACTTATCTGTGTTTACTTACATATTGTATGGAAAAGAAACCAGGCATGGTTATATATTATTTTATTTTGACCTCTTCCTGGTGGAGGACAAAGGAAATAAACCATGCATGGTTATATGACTACCTTAATGACTGGAGTATATCACATTTATCCATTGCTATTTATTACAGTACTTGCAAATAATATCATTTTTATCGTTACTGAATCATGCATTCACCTGAAATTTGGTTTTGGGGCACACATTATTGTTAAAAAATATCTTACCTTGATCCTGGGAAATTTGCCACTTTAATTTTGTGAGATATGATCAGTACCATCTACAACTATCCTCAACTGTGTAAGTCTACATACATGTATACACAAATAAAATCTGGAAAATGTTTTTATGTGGTAAAAACTAATATTGTACTAGACATAATGTCACCTGGGAAAATTAAAGAAACTTTCCCTCTAGTGGGTGCAAACTCAAGGCCTCATGCTCCAATGTGTGTGTGTGTTGTGTGTGTGTGTGTGTGTGTGATACACTTCATTCACTTGACCAAACTAACTATAACTGTAAAGCAATAAGGCAACATACAGAAACATGCAGAACACTATTCAAAGAAATTTGTTTACAATAATTTTTTCTAACTACCAAACAATCCAACAATCATAAACTGGAAACTACATACTTGAATATCAGCATCAAAATAATTCCAAGAAATTTGTCTGTATTGTGATTATTTTATTAATCTATAATTTCCATATGACTTATTATTTTTTCTATGATGATGAAAAATGTAGTTTTTTAAAAATAATTTCCCCTTTAACAAATGAGCCAATAACTGGATACATGTGGAGACAATGCATCCATGCAGAAGGCCTTAACTGGTTGGAAATTAACGTCGCTGAACATCTTACACCTGATAATTTTCAACATATTATTCATTTCCACAATAAGCTGAGTTCGGATCAATTACAGACAATTTTCTAACTTTTGGTTTTAATTGTGGGACCATAGTTGGTTATTTTTAAATACAACATGCCAAGCAAGACAGTTTCATATGATAGAACCACACCTTTACCAAGGTAAAACTGACACCATTTTTTGATGTTAACCCTTTTCAACATTTTGCATAGACCTGGATCTGCCTGCATACTAATAAGTCGACACAAAAATATTCAAAGGCAATTTATGACTTGCAAATATTAATTTTCACCCTCGCTTAATCGTGCATTCACCTGAAACATGACTTTTGGGCATACATGATTGCTAAAAAATATCTTCCCTTGATTATGGGCACTTGAATTTGTGAGATATGAACAGTACCAGCTATTTATAGTACTGAAGATGCTTAAGGGCCAAATGGAAGTGGCAGTAGATCACACACAGATAAAACCTGTCGAGGGTTAAATGCCCTTTTTGGTCATTAGAACATGTATTTTAGCTACATGAATTTACATAAGCACAGCAGAAACTATATGTTGTCATTAATTATAACTAATAGGAGTACCTAGATTACATTACTGTAATTACTAGTAGGTATAGTTAGTCAACAAGCACTAGCAAATTTAGTCTTTTTCA
Organism: Megalonaias nervosa; assembly: GCA_016617855.1. NCBI lineage: Eukaryota > Metazoa > Mollusca > Bivalvia > Unionida > Unionidae > Megalonaias > Megalonaias nervosa. The sequence goes on from JAECUM010001439.1 coordinate 157,200, forward strand.
AAAGACTTAAACAAAAATTTACATGTCCAAAGCATTCACATTTAGCTTTGAATAAACATGCAGTTGTGAAGTTCAGGTTACTTACCCATAACATTAGTTCCCATTATGGTTTGAACAGATGAAGTGAAAACACTTGGGCATATGTTCCAACATACATTTACTGGGGTTGTTTCAAAACAGTTTATTTACATTTATTCGACTGATTTTTCAGTGAAGCTTCAGAAACTACTTTTTAAACTTACTTGTTTAAGTGGCAGTAGATCCATTATTATTATATATTTGTAATTACAATACTGTAATCTATGCATTTCTATTGGTTAAAATTAGTTTAAATGTATAATTTCTGTTGTACTCACTGGAAGTCATATGAACAAAATACATAATGTAATAATCAAGAATGGCACATAAACCTTAATGTATATGGCTATAAGATTACCAGGATCCTGACCGGAGGACAAGGGTAGACTCTCCTCATGTAATCCATTAGGGTGAATCTAATGGAAGGAATGGAACTTAAAAAGGCAGAACTATTTGGGGACAGAGGCCATGCTATCAAATGCAACATTTGCTCTTGTCTGTGTGCCTAATCAATTGGAAGGAAGGATCTTGTTCATCCATATATTGACTTCAGTTCACTGTCAATGAATAGCTAAGTTAATGTCTAATTACCAGCAACAATGAAATTGAATGTCAAAGTTTTGATGTTATTAATTGGTTCAGTCCCTTACTTAAAGTTTATGTGCCATTCCAGGCCTCTCTACACCAAGGGTGGGCAAAATTCAGTCTGTGAACCAGATCAAGTCTGTCTAACATTGGATTGTGAGGCTATTTAATTAATATACATGTAGTCAAAATGCGCAGCCTGTGACAACTTGGCAAAATTCATGGAGTGGCACCCCTGTGAAAATTATTGCCCATCACTGCTCAACACCATGCTTTCTGGCCATATGACTTAAGATGAGTAATAAGAGTACCTAAATTACACCATCAAGCAATATAATTTTATACTTTTCAAACCTTTACCAAAATCTAACAGTTCAAAAGATATATGTACAGCATTGCTTGCTTTCTTCCCATTACTCCCTATCCTTTCCATAAGAAGTCACTTTATTCTCAAATTCAAATCTAGCTTGACCCCTGAAGAACTAACATTGAAAAAAAAACCTTGCACCAGAAAACTTCGTTTTAGCTATTAATCTGATCTCTGTTTATTTTTGAAGACTGGTGGACCAATCAGAAACTAGTTCCTGTATTTAACTGAAATCACTTAGTGTTTTCTAGGGTATTTGAGGATAATATTAGAATGACTTAGTTATACCTATTAAAGTGTACAGAATGCTAATTTCTGTGAAAAGAAATGGTTTATTACTTTAGCTTCCAATTTTTGAAACCTCAAGTATTTTCAGTCACCAAGTGCATAAACATATAAATATAAACTTTTTTGAGAAAACAGTTTTGCATCAAATAAAAATCACCCACTCAATACCTGTTCAAATAAGTTAATAGCTTGCACATGTAAAACATTCCACTTTACTGATAAAATATTTTTATCAGTAAATCATGTAAGAAAACCAGATTGTCTTGTATTATAACACAGGAAGTTTCAGGATACCGGTAATATTAATGTGCAGGAAGTTCTTGGTTTATGAAGTTTGTATAGAGCAATCTATAGAAAAAAACAACACAGACCCTGATCTGCCAGAACATCATAGGATGGCAGATCAGGGTCTGTGTTGTTTGCACTGGACCAGACTTATAAGTATATATATATGTATCGTATGCATTTTCCATATCATCACCACAAGCACACAATGAATTATCTCTCAAATGATTAGAATATATATTATCATGTAAACCACTGCAGTTATTTCTAATTCTATATGCAGGATAGATAATTTCCTCTTACCAACATAAAATATGGGCAGAGATGTGTTGTCTTAGCCTCTATTTTACTTCTGAAGATAGAATAGTTACTTTCACCTTCTATCGAATATGGGAGTGAGTTACAATCATTAACAGAAGAGTGCAAGAATGAGTTTCTATTTATTTTGAGTCCAGCATTAATTCAATTAAAAATTATTCCTATTTCTAAAATCATACCTTTTTATTTTATGAACCAGTGAAGGCATAAGGTCTGCAAGATGAAAAGTAGGGACAATGTTCATAATTTTATAAAAGTAACAGTTTATAAAACTTCTGTATATCAGCTAAGGCAGACCAACCAGTGGCTTCATAAGTCATATGACATAAATACTTTTAGTAAGATCAGTCACAATTCTTCCAAGCTTTTAATTATAGTTTTCTTTAATTTATGACAGTCTTTAGCCTAAATTCCATCCCATACAACATCAGCATATTCCAGTAAGAGGTGAATGGATGTAAAATGTATCCTTCTAACATCTTATGGCAAAATTTATATTTAAGTATTTTTTCAACGCAGTTATCAATTTTGAGGTCAACAGAAATAGGATACCAGTATGCTTGGTCCAGCTGCCTATATATGGACTAGTGAAAGTTACACCAAGAGGTTTATGGAACTCAACACAAGGAAGGATTTCATTTTTGGACTTTACTCAGGAAAAACTGGCTTTAGCTTATGCGAGAAAGGTATTTTTCAGTTTTTGTAGGATTGAAGTAAAAAAAAGCCCCACTGCTTTGACCAATCATCAATAGTTTGCAAATTTGTGTTCAGTACATATTCACTTTCATAACACTGGTGAATACACCAGTAAGCTATTGTCAGCAAAGAGTCTCATTGCACTCAACAGGTTATCACTTATATCATCAACATACACAATAAATAATAACAGACCTAAAACACAGCCCTGTGGGATACCACCCACAACATACTGATACTTGATTTTGCAGTACCGGTAAACAGTATACAAAAGCTGCTTTAAGTGTATTAGATAGGCAATCAGAGAATCAATCAGTAAAAGAGCCATCAATATCACTGTGCTTTAATTTGTTTTTAGACCTGTAGTACCAGACCTGATTGAATGCTTTAGAGACACTGCAAAAGACTATAAGATACCATCCTTGTTATCAAGCGCAGTACATATAGTATGGTACACATCTATAAGCTGAAATTGTTGGGGAAGAAAACCAGACTGATATTTGAATAAGATTATTTGAATGAAATTGGTTGTAAAGATGCTTAAAAATAATTTCTTCCATATTAGTTTCCCAACACATCTTGATAATGAAATAGACATGTAATTTGAAGGCACAGTGGCACATCCCTTTTTATCCACTGGTATTACTTTCTTGGTTTTCCACCAAGCTTGAAACACATTTTTTTAAAAGAAAAGACATTTTATAGAATACAGAGTGGTTTAACAATGGATATGTTTGTGTAGGAGCAATTTATCAATTGTGACTTCTTAGGCAGATTCAGCTGAACATTAATAAATGAACCAATCTGAAAAATCGACCTATGAATTACTTATTTTATTAATGTGCTTTCTTTAAAAAGCATCAATTGTTTAAAATTTGGGTAAATTTTAGGCTGTATTATTTAGATTGATATTAATATATAATGTAGAGTATCTCCTCTTACACCATTTAAGACAGACAGGGGTTTAGAAATTTTGTCAGAATCAAGTTGTCCATGTAAAAATGAATTGAAAAGTTTACTTGTCAATATAAGTGACCCACTAATGTCCATATTGTCATAGATAAAAGAATAGTGGAAGACACTGGATTGTTCAAATGTTTGCTTTTATTAAGCTGCACCAATTAAATGTATGCAGAATTGGTCTGTGAGATGTAAATATACTCGATATTTCAACTTGTCTTATTTTTCTTGCAAAGGGTATACTAAGACTATAGATGCGAGAAAACAAAAGATGTTTATGCAAACCTTTATGTAATTTGTAGTTGTTGTTTTTTCTTGAGTCAGTGTACTGGCAATTATAACAGAAAGAAATTAACTCTGACAAAATTTAAACAGTCACAGACAGCAGTCCACACATTGAAGACAACACAGATCAGAAGGTACAGTCTGCTTCACTTCTGCTTTACCTTGCTATCCTCAATTTTATCAAAGACATCCTGCAGAAAGTTTACATCAATTGGCTCAGGCCCACACTGGCTTGTACAAGGTTGTGCTTCTGGCTGAGAACTCAGCTGCTTGGCTTTATGCGTGCCTTGTTCCAGGACCTTTGTTTAACCAATGTGTATTGTGCTCAGCATCTTTTGGTATGTTAACAGTTTGTCTTTCCTTGTGATAACCTGTCCTGCAAACAATTTACTGGTTTGGTCTGCGGTTAAGGAGTATCTCTTACATAAATTAAACGATGTGATCATTCCATCTTTTGTAGCCAAGATTCTCTGACCTCCCATTTTCTATTTTTTTATCATATTCCCTGTCATAGTCATGTTTAGTTGTAGCCAGATTTGTTAACATATCATTTGACTTTTCCCCATGCTGTCCTAGTTTTATAAGGAAATGATCCATTCAGATGTATTGCTGGAAAAATTCATTAGTCACAAATAATAGTTTCAAGGAATGCAGTAATTGGTTTAAAACAACAGATTCCTTGGAGAAGCCCTATCCTCCAGGCGATGAAATTCATTCTGATGTATTACTGTTTGGTTCATCTTTGCTAGCCAAAGTTCTGATATGTTAACCTATCTACACCTTTGCAGATTGATCAGATATTTCACTGGATGTGGCAGCAAGCTACAACATCAAATCAAAATCAAGTTGTTCAAATCTAAACACTGTTCATATATGATCAAGATAAGGGAAGCACACAACTGAAATGGACTAATAAATAAACGATTTTCCACTGCTGATCTGTGTCTGCACAAATACAGCCTTTCCCTCAAATACACCTGTTATTGGCTTCACTCTGGTATGTAACCATACTTTCAATGTTAACCTTACAAAGTATCGTTTTGAAGTTCGATGTACAGTGCACCGCTGTTACACATTATTGGCTAGCTGGCATAACATTCAAAGAATGGCAATGTGCAAAAAATCCAATAGATAATGCTAAGACAAATCACTGAAATATCTGATTGATCCACCTATGTGAAGATAGGTTAACATACCAGAACCTTGGCTAGCGAAGATGTATTTGCTTGTACCAATAGAAGCAGCAGCTGGTTTCAGTCCTAATGGATAAATTTGAGCACTCACTATGTAGATATAAAGATGCACTCATATGGTACATGCTGGTAAGTATGACTGGTGCTTGTGTAAAAATCTCAGACAAAATGGAAACTACTGCCTTTTCAGGCCACAATTTACTTGTTCATAGACAAGTAACTTGCAAAATTTGCTCGTCCATACAAATTTCTGACTTGGACAATATGAACAATGGATTTCTGCACCCCTGGACAAAGACTTGAAATGTTGGAATATGACTCTGGGGAGTATGCATATCTGCGTAGTAGTTTTAATATTTTTTCATGGCTCCTTGGAGGTAAGACCAGGAATAGAGCAAGTTTTAAAAAAATATCTCACAAGCTTTTGTGATCCCCCTCTATAACCATACAGATTTCAAGGACATGATGAGATGAAATATACAACGCAGACCCATTGATACATGGATTTTTATAGACATAGGAGATGAAATATACAACGCAGACCCATTGATACATGCATTTTTATAGACATAGGAGATGAAATATACAACACAGACTCATTGATACATGCATTTTTATAGACATAGGAGATGAAATATACAACACAGATCCACTGATACATGGATTTTTATAGACATAAGAGATGAAATATACAACAGAGACCCATTGATACATGGATTTTTATAGACATAGGAGATGAAATATACAACAGAGACCCATTGATACATGCATTTTTATAGACATAGGAGATGAAATATACAACACAGACTCATTGATACATGCATTTTTATAGACATAGGAGATGAAATATACAACACAGACCCATTGATACATGCATTTTTATAGACATAGGAGATGAAATATACAACACAGACCCATTGATACATGGATTTTTATAGACATAGGAGATGAAATATACAACACAGACCCATTGATACATGGATTTTTATAGACATAGGAGATGAAATATACAACAGAGACCCATTGATACATGGATTTTTATAGACATAGGAGATGAAATATACAATACAGACCCATTGATACATGGATTTTTATAGACATAGGAGATAAAATATACAACACAGACCCATTGATACATGGATTTTTATAGACATAGGAGATGAAATAACACAGCTCCTGCCCGGTCACAACTTGAAAACTATCAAGATCCCTACTTATAAACATATGTAAACAGACATGAAGACATGTCTAACTTATTAAAGAATGTGTGCATACTTTCATTTATATTTTCTGAGGTGACTTTTAATCAACTTGGATTTTTACATCTATTTTTTAATGGCAATCATCCCTGGGAAAAGAGCAATACTGGTAATATAATTTTGATATACAGGAAATGTGTCAATGGAAAGTTAACTAATTTTAAACATCGGACATCAAGTATTTTGAGTTACCGGTATATTGTTACATTAAACATTTAGATTTACATTGTTACTTTCCTTTTTTATTTATCCATCTGTTATGTGAGAATAGTTTTGGTAACCTGTACTTGTCTTATGACAACACTGTGATCCTGATGTAACAGACTAGGAATAATTCTATTAGAATCTAAATATTTAAATTAATCCATTTTTAAATATCAGGGTTAGGAAGTTGTTTAAATTTATTTAAGTTTAATATAAGCCTAATTTTCAGTAAATCTTGATTCTTGACAGTTTAATCTTGGAGAAGAGGTTTACATACCTGTAGTTACACTCCTTACATTAATAAGTACATGCAAATCCTTTAATTCATTTATTTTCACTGTTCTGAGTTTTATCTGACAGCCTGAATTTCGGACATCAATCTTCAATGTTGATTTTTAAAAGGAAGTATGACAAAAATTGGTCTTCCAACATATGAGAAATCTGCAAAAAGAAAGTTCACTTCAGAAGTTCACTTCAGAAGTTTCTCTTTTGTACAATGAAATACATGTAATCACTTGATTGTGGAAGTCTTTTGAGTTAAATCAAACCTATTAATAGCAAGTCAGGAAAAAAACTTTACATGCATCTAGATTCTTAAATTTGCCCTGTGGATTACCATGTCAAATATGCATATGGCATGGTACAGTGTGGTTTAATTAACTGTAATGAAAACCACAATTATGGTCATTTCAAATTATCCAATACAAGAGTGATTTTTGACCACTGCCAGTCTATCACTGCTCAGTGAATTGGATCATCACTCAGTGAAGTCTATCACCACTCATTTAATTGGATCACCACTCAGTGAGTACTGTCAGGAAAGTTTAGTTATTACCTTCAAGGTAAAAGTAGCAAGACCTGTCAACAAAAGTTTATACAACTGATAACTCCCACATGTCTAGGTCTTTCATTATCCACCTTATATCTTCAGTGTGGGTAGTTTTTACCTGTGATCTTCATATGACTTACCTGGGACTGGTAACTGAAAACTACTTATTGAATGGGTTTCTGAACCCCACTTTTTATGTTTTCTGTATATGAAAGCAATTTACACAGTAAAATAGGTAAAAAAAAAGTTCATCATCAGTCTCCAGGTATTATTTTCTTCACCTGGGTATATTTTTATACATGCCGAATTCTGCTCACCATACATACAATTGCAAAGTCATCAGCTTTTACAGACACAAATCTGATCCTTGAGGATTTTGATTACAATTATCCATTTATAATAGCCAAGCAATAAGCAAAGACATTGTCATTCAGTCCAAATTCTGACAAAGAGCCAATATCTTGCATTGTACTATGAGAATTAATCTAAATCTTCATATGCCTTGCTGCTCCTTCTTTCTTGTCACTCTTAACTCATTCAAGCTTTCAAACCCTAAAGGAGGTTTTATACCCAGTGAAAGCCTCTGCACCCTCCCTTGATCTTGCCATTTTGGTCAGTCTGTGCTCAAATTAATAATGTATTAAAAGTACCATAAAAAGGAAACAGCTCTTGGATAACATTTGGAGTTACATACATATCCAGAAGCTTTTCTAATAAAACAAAAAGCGATGAAAAAGAGAAAACTCATCAAAAATAACTTTTTTTACCATATGTCATGAATAATGAAATTCTAAAGTTTTTTTTTATTGATCTACATTGATGCTGGTGAACTTGGGTGAAATGGTTACAGTTGACCTCACATTCCACTCTAATGCTTTTGGAGGTACAGCTAGCAACTGACATCGTGACAGGTTGAATAACACATCCTGGTCATTGAATGTAGGTGATTTTGCACAATGCACCACACAATGCATAATGCATTGTCAGCAGCTACATGTGCAGAGCCAGCCTGAACATCTGTAACTAAAAGGTACCATATGTACTCACTTGTAAGTCGAGTCCAACTGCAAACAGCACAGACCCAGATCTGCCATCACATAAAGTGCCAGCAGATATCTGTGCAGAGTGTTAGGAGTAATCAGAAGAATAAACAACATAGACCATGATCTGCAGGCATATTATGCTATGGCAGATCAGGATCTTCGCTATTTGCTGTTAGACTCAACTTATAAGCGAGTACATATGGTACCTTTAACTATCATCTCTTCACATTCCAACTGCTGATACAAATCACATGAAAGTTTAATCAGGCAAATTACATGAGTCTGGTATTCATCCACAGATACTGTTTCACTTCTTGGATGCAATTGCAAATCAACTGATTCCATGGAATTACTTGGCTATATCTGAAAAATTGTCCTTGCAGTTCTTCATACCTGTGGCTAAGCATCTCCAACAATTACTTGTTCAACAAAATGTGTTTTTGCTTGTACAACAGTTGTCTATGTGATCCAAAACTCTGTTTTCCAAATTTCAACTGTGCAAATGGAGCTCTTACGATAAAAGCTTCTTGCCAAATGGAGCGCCAAAATTTGAAATGCCTCACTGCATACTGGACCATCACGTGATGCATGCATCTTAAATGAAGTAAATGCATGGCGAAACATTTTTGTTGATTTACAGAAGATAACTTCATCTCTTTGTGAATTACAGGCATAAAATATCCAGAAAATTATCGAGAGGCATCAGAAATTTTGTACCTGCTTCTGCAGGAATTACTATGAGCTCCAAGATCCTACTTTATCAAATTTTACACAGCAATCTCCTAATTTGATCTCAACATTAAATGATGAAACACACAATGAGGTTAACAAGGTAGTGTTCCCTGCTGTGACTGTATCAAGCAAAAATGCCTTTATGTTACGCACCCCCAATAAGTTTGTATGTATTTGCTGTGACCCAACGCATGACGATTATTTAAGAATATTCCACATAATGGGTTCCTATATGTCAATAAAAGAGAGGTATTGCTATCAGAAAAAATAAATTATCTGGTCAAAGTTAATAATTCTCCAATTAACAGTATGGATGATTATCTACAAAATCGCTGACATTAATCAAAGGGTCAATATTATGACCATAATGTTAACATATTCTGTTTTATATAGTAAAGGACAAAATGTGAAATAATATCAACAAAATTAAATGTACATTCTAAATAAACATGGCATAAATTTAGAAACAAGATAATGTTGTGAAACATATACATATATATATATATATATATATATATATATATATATATATACGATTGTCTTAAAGAACTTATGTCTGAAAGAAACGTCAATTTTGATGAGAATCTGAAAACTTCTAAATTTTACAACATAGGTAATTTTAAAGCAGAGAAAATTGACTCTGACTGAGGTATTTTCAAATTAACTTTAACACTGATTATTATTGGCATTTGCATTATAATTATATATAAGTCTACTAGTAATTATGACTATCACAGGTTTGTGTTGTCCAATGTATCTCTAACCCCAAGTCAATAAGTTACCGTGTTCCATTCACCTAAACTTGACTGACTCGATCGAAATAAGTTACCGTGTTCCATTCACCTAAACTTGACTGACTCGATCGAGATAACAACAGGTTCTTACCGAAAAAAAGTACATTTAACTTCACAAAATCATCTATTATGGGATACATAATTTAAACACTGCCAGACGCATATTATTTAAAATAAAACCTTACTAAATCATTCATGATTATGTACAACACCATCTCTATTGTCGGAGTCATCCAATCTATTGTAGTACAATTTGTACTGAACACACGAGTAATATACATTTTAAAATACTTCCTAGGTTTGTACCGATAAGTGTTATAAACTGTACCAATCTGTTCAATGGATATTTACTCTAACATTGTTCTTTTCTCTCTAAAAGAACTGCTGCTCCAATATATTTGATAAAACTATAAGTAACTTACCTTACTCCTTCGCTACATGCCACCTTTACAACTGTCAACGTGCGTATGTTTCACTAGGGATATAGCTTGCACTGTTCCCGGAAGTTTACTTTCGTTACGGTGATGCGCAAGCGTGTCAACCATCAAGGGCGGTGACTTATATAAATCAAAGCTCACAAATTGTTTATTAATCTTGGACAGGTTGTTGCCCTTTGGGAGAGCTGCAGCTAAACAAGAACTACGTATGAAATTCCAAGTTCAACAATACACGCATATATTTAAATACTTCCATTATATTGTCAACGAACAAAATATCTCTCTTTAAAAATCTTTTTTCTTCACGTACAATCTTATTATCCGCTTTATCCAAAACCCTTCACAGTTATTTTTTTAAAGGAAGCTTATTCTTCTTCTTAAATCTAAAATGTTATATATTCTGTTGCATTAAGTACTTTCACTCTTCCATAAATCCAACAGACTACGACATTTTGTGACTGACACTTATAAAAATAGGACTATAGACCTTTTTCTGGAAGTCGAATCTGGGTTTTTCCACTCCAACATTTAACGCATGCGCAATCAACGTAGGGCAACTTTAAAGCGAATGTCATTAGCATAGTGTAGGTTCGTGAAGAAGTTTCAAACAAATATGTAAAGTTTGACGTCTGTACACCCATCACAGAATAGTGTGTTTAAAAATCATGAGTGAATAGTTCAATAACCTGCCTAAAACAGAAAAGTAGATATGAGCACAAAAAGCATCAGAGAGGATCAGGGCAGCGGACAGGATTAGTTGGCCCTATGAAAAATTATCCAGTAAGCCCCAGTGAATCACAAATTCAAATAACGATGGACCCCCTGACCGTTGTGGTCCCCCGGAATTTGTCCTACGCTATCCGCGGTCCTGGATAGGACTTACAAAGTTGGATGACCTATTTCTGAAAGGAAAGGGGTGGGTGGACGATTTTCCTATGTGACCAGAATTACAATTTGTACAAATCTACGTGTATTTAGATGACTCTTCAAGACTTTATACTCGCGAAAACACGAGGAATTACAAATCTCTTTGTTGCATATAATTAATTTCATAGAGGATGGATGCATACAGGTGAACACAGCATCATCAATGCCAACTTGATCAGATCCAAATCCCAATCCGAGGAGCCACACGAGTTACACATAGCTGATAGGACTGTAGCAACTGCCATGGGCGCCCGCAGGATTTTTTGCAGGGGGGTCAGGACTTTGTGCAGGGGTGGGTGGGTCAGGATTTTCGGGGGGGGGGGTCAGTCAGTCACGGCCGGGAGAGTTAGTATAAGATGCAGTCTGAAACTAAAGCTAATATTTATTAAGCGTTTTGAACAGAATCTTGTGACATATTTTCAGCTTTATTTGCATGATTAAACTTGTCGGAATATATATATGCAGTATGATTTAGGGAGGGTCACGTGACCCGCCTTGACCCATGCTGCGGGCGCCCATGCAACTGGCCATTGCAAATGTATCGCAGGATGAGTTATCTCATCATTATTATCCATATTTATTCAAGGATATAGCAAACGAGAGAGAGAGAGAGAGAGAGAGAGAGAGAGAGAGAGAGAGAGAGAGTAAATTCCTTAGCCAATCCAATGTATCATGAGCATTTTTGGGATTCTCATTCATTCCCATTTAATTATTAACTAAATGGCAAATCTTTGAGGAATCTGATTGCTTAATATGTGATGTGCCGCCTTTGGTGTTCATTGTTTGCTGCTAGTTAGACAAATTAACTTGTTTATTTTCGGATTATTCGTTACCATGCAGTCATAAGGGGTGGGGGGAGGCGGAGTTAACATGAGAGTCACGATGCAGTAACATGAAGTAATAGATACTCATTTATTGTTAAAAATACTTGATAAAAACGTACAGTTCAACTCAAATACTTGTGGGCTGGCATATTACCGTTTACTACTATCTGCGGCGATCTATAATGACAAATGTAAGAAGCGTAGGTCAGAGTTGCCTTACGTCAAATGCGCATGACCGTACCGGATGCTATGGGATAGGTTTGGCCAGCTAAAAATTGTATCCGAAAATGATCTATACATTTTATACCTTTTGTTAGCCCAAAAATGGATACAAAATAGTTTACCGTGGTTAGGGTCAGCTTAAACAGCTAGACTGGAAACAAGTTTCATAACAATCCTGATTAAAATAAAAAAAAAACGAAAAAACCCATGGCCGGGAGAGAGAGGGAGTGAGATTGCGCAATGTGTATGGCAAGCAAGCACGCAATTTGATCAGCATGGCTTACAACATGAAATATTATTGTATAGGAGTGTTAAAAAGGCTGTCCTGTACGGAGAAATGATGCACTTCTACATGTTAGCATTCTTTAAATTATGCGTTAAGTTCTCCTAGAACTTGGTGCAGAATTTTTATTTACGATGCAATTGCGGGCGCGTGGGGTGGGGGTGTAAATACCATTTATCACGACCCTGCACTTAACTAGGCGTTGCATAGTCTTTTTATACCGATGTTTTATTTGCAGCCTTAAATTCCGATAGTTTTTTTTTAAAAATACGTCCAGACCTTAAGACATCCGTGATTCTTAAATTATTACCAAGGTTTCGTTAAATATTAACAAGTCGAGGACGATTTTTGACCGGTCTAGATTACTGTAAACACCTCATAGAACATACCAAGAAGCATTAAACGGCACTTAGATGGACTAAGAGGCTCTTAAGTGCTAGAAACTGGGCAGCAGGAACATTGTAAAGCATTAGATTATCCAAAAATACATAAATAGTACCAAAATAAACCGTTAAATATTGTTAACACGGTTCGTAACAGAGAAAAAGGTATTTTGAGCATCAGGAAAGACAACTCTGTCCAGGCTTCGTTTTACTGGTCAGTTTTGATGAAATATCAATGCAAGGAAAACAAAGGAACAGAAAGAAAGGCAAACGGGAAAAAGAACCAATATAACAAATCGACAAACAAAAACGAAAGTAAAAGAAAAACAGGAAAAGAAACAGGAATGAGACAGAAGTAAAAATGGAAGAAAGAAAACTTTCCATTAAAATATATTTAAGATACAATTGGGAATAAAATACAGGCCCGGCCCTAGGCCAAGGCGAACGATGCAACCACCTTGAGCCCCGAGCTTCTCCGCAATGCAGTGTTTTTGCTTGGACCCCGCGCTCATCGCTTGCTGCCTTGGGCTTCGCATGCTGCCTTGGGCCCCGCACATCCTAGGGCCGGGCCTGATAAAGTAATTGTTTTGAGTGTATTTTCTGAAAAAAAATTGTGTGCAAAAAGAGTTCTAATCTGGCAAAGGCTGTTTCCTTTTTTTTTTTCTAGCACAATCAGTTTCCTTGCTTCCTATCTCTGCATTATGTTGCTGTCTTTACACATAAAGAGCAGTAGTTACTATCGGACAGCATTAAGAACTTAAGAAACACTTAGAACATTAGAAAGCAATAAGTTTTAGAAATTAACACTAAAAACTTCATCAAAGCACTTAAGTAAGTCAAAAACATATATGTTATATAAGCAGCAGAAGGACAATTTTTTATACACATGTAGACTTTTTATCGAGGTGGTGTTATAGTAGTAATAGGGGATACTATACGGACAATGGGAATTAGCATTACGGGACCCTACGTTGTACTATACGGACAAGATTTATACGGACAAATGGCACACCCTGGGACAATATACTGACAATAGGAATTTTGTATAGCGACAATAGGAATGGAACAGGTAGGGTGACGTCACGGTACTGGACACTTGCAACAATGTGGCGTGTACCGTGACGTCATCCCACCTGTTCCATTCCTATTGTCCCTATACATAGAGGATCTCAAATGGGTAACGATTTAATATTGAATTTATGAAACGAGTTGAATAATGTCCAGCTTTTGCTAGCCTTGGCGAGCAAAAGCGGACATTATTCAACGAGTTTCATAAATTTAATATTAAATCATTACCCATTTGAGATTCTTTTATCACATAGTTTTTATTTCAGTGGAAATTATTTAGATAGAAAGAAGAACGAATAATTTCATTCATTCTGACAGACGGTGCACCTTTCATTTGTTGTGCATAAAATATAGTCCCAAACAAAGTTGAACTGGTAAAAGTAGATTGTACTTTTTTACGAACTATAAATCAAAGAAAAAGTTTCCATCCGAATAAACAGAACATTTTATAACGACAAAATCATTTTTCAAAACAGAATGATCAATGCGATGTGATGCTGCCACATTGTTTGATACGGTACACAGTAGGCCTAGAGTACATGCTTACCCTAAAATGTCGCTTTCAGAACTAAACGTTACATTGTTGCGATTTTCATGTGAAATAGGATTACTGGATGCAAAAATTCCCACATTTACTGAAATGCATTTGTGACCGGATATTTGCAGTATTTGATTTGGAACAAAAGACTATACAGAAGACGTAAACAAATTTCTTTTCGAGTTGGATTTGCATCCCATATATACTGCGTAAAGATTCTGTGGTTGGATAAAGTTCTGTCAGTTAGGAGACCCATTTATGTCCAGATTCTTCTGTGAACAGAAGTGAGTTTATTTACTTCTGTAAATTAGCATTTAAACCACGCTTGTATATACGGTGGATTCTGTATCTATGTTACAGATATACCCCCCCCCTCCCCGCCACCCGCTATCAAATAAGCAATACCCTTTGTTTTACTTCTTATTGTTGTTCTTATCTTGTAGTTTTACGCCATTTTTCTTATGATGATATTGTTATACATGACATAACAAACCTCTGTGGGGGTAACATATCCATATTCAGACAGCTGAGATAATTTCCTCAATTTCCTTTCGCGAGTCGAGTTAAAAAATGGCCGCCAAAAATGTTATTCAAAACAAAACATTCCAGAAGGCGGGGTTAAAAACGTTATCCCACGATCCCCGCCAATCAGTGAAGAGGATCGTGCACAATAATTTCATGGGCTTATTTGGACCAATCAGAATCACATAAAGTGATATTTAACGTGTGGTAATATCAAAAATATGAAACTGCACATACTATAGGAAAACTACACCTACTATGTGATAAAAAGTTTTATGCATTCGCGTCCGTTTCTGTGGATAGTATAGTGTGTGTGTTCTATGCATTCGCGTTCGTTTCCATACATAGATGAACATCAATGTATCATACCCAAATCATACAACCGACTAAAAACAAATTTAGGTAAGAGAATAATGTTTTTGGGAGTTAAACATAAATTATACAATCGAATAAAAAAAAATTTAGGCAAGAAAGAATAAATATCTTTTCGAGGCATATGAAAGTGGCCCTGAAAAGGGCCTTTGGTTTTATGTTAACACCAGTTCGTTAACATAGAGGGCATCGCACTGATCTTCTACTCTTTCTCAAACTTTGTCTAACCTCTGGACCGTAGATGAGGTCTCGCTTCAGATAGCCCTGTCTCTCCACATAGCATCTTCTTTTCCAAACAGTCGTATCGGTGATCCGGAGAATGGTCCATGTTGAGTTAACATACACGGGTAAGTCCGTACGGAAAAACAACAACGATACAAAAGTAGAGGATTCAACGTTGGTCCACATATTGTGACGAGAACAGGTGAAGGGAATGAAGTAAACCGCGTTTATTTATAGTGGAAGAGCGGATCGAAACGGATTGAGATTGTTCACCAATCCCAACACGCGTTACAAAATTCAGTCACTTCGCGGAGTCTGTCTTCCAATCCGAAGAGAGCTACCTGCGACGTCACATTCCCTATATAGGTCCGCTAGCGTCTGTGCGCAGTGAATCGATGCGACATTGTTTTGTGAAACATGACTGAAACTAAGAAGACGATGAATTGGGGTGTACCGGCTTTGGAGACGAGAAGCGATGGCATACCAGTGGCTACCAAAGTTAACACAGGGCTACTTACAGAAGAGGTCGATTTCAACTAGGATTTAGCAGATTTTCTCTCTTCACAAGAATTTGTTTCGGTACCAGTACCTTCACCACCTTCTCCTTCTGTACCACACGTCGAGGATTTTAAACAGAGACAGAAAGAAGAATTGGAGAAATTTTTACAACAGCAGAAAGAAGCAGAACAAGCTTTTCTCCTTCAGCAGCAACAGCGAGAAGAAGAAGAGGCAAGATGGAAACGACAGGAAGGAGAAGAAGCAGTAGAGAAGAAACATGGTCTAGGAGAGAAGGAGAACAGTGAAAGTCAAACGGTGACGGTACTCTTAGACATTTTGGCAGAGTTAAGGGGTCTGAAACAAATGTATCAGATTTCTTTATTATGACCCAAGAGAAAAAGACCTTCCCGAGCCAAACAGTCTAACCTTGTTAGTACACCAGAGACACCACCCCTAGTGATTTCTACCAAATCATCGATGGAAGCAACTCCAGAAGTAGGCCTTGGTCGTGGCAAAGGCTTAAGGCAGTTAAAGCTGATTGCTTCTCGTTCCTGAGTTTTGTTTTTTTTTGAAAAACAAACACCCAAAGGCCCTTTTCAGGGCCACTCACTTCTTTCGAAAAGAGTTATTATTCCTTTTGCCAAAATCAGTTAAAACTCAAAAGCCTTTTTTAACCCCATGATGTACGAGTGTGAGTGCGTGAGTGTAGACCCTTTATCATTCTAAAAAAATCAAAGCCATAAGACACTTACGTTGTTCAGTCTGGTCTATTCTGGTACAAATTTTACAATCCAATTTCACAACATAACACATCACTTTTTTAAAAAGTTCATAGACTTTTTCTTTATCTTTTTTCTTCACTCGCTGTTTTTTTTTTTATTTTTTTTTTTTTTAATTTCTTCACTTTCACAGTTATTTCCTCCTCTTCTTCCTCATTTTTTTCTGGTCTTCTTTTCTTTTATGTCTTCTCTCTCTGGACGTGTCTGGGTTCTTCCTTTGCCGAGGACACCTCTTCTTCCTCCTCCTCCTCCTCCTCCTGCTCCTGTTGTTTCTTAGGACAGTCTGAAGACCAATGTCTTTTCTCTTGACAATGATAACAGGTATCCTGACTTTTGCCTCTTTTGACACTGGTCTTGCTTTTTTGACGGTCTGGACATTCTGGAGCCCGATGCCCTTTCTTCTGACAGATATAGCAAGTATCTTGACTTTTATCTCGAAAGGAGGGGAAGTAGTCCGTCGACTTGTCTGAAGAAAACTTTCGTATGACACCTTGCAAAGCTCTGATCAGAAGTTCGATCTTTGTGGGTTCTTCCATCGTGCTGGTCGGCTTGAGAGTGAAATGAATACTGAGAGAGAAGGCACCAGCCCTTTATATATACACTGGTCTGACATGGATATAGAGGGGTCCATGGCGTTTCAAATGTAGTCATTTGACATTTTGCAGTCAAGATGAAACGATCGCATCATTTCGTAAAGAAAGGAGAAGAAAGTAAGAGGCAGAAACGTGATTTATTGCCTCGCACAGTAGCTGAAGTCTTGGCTCAGATTCATGCCAGCGATTTTGAAGATGAGATGAGTGAGCCAGAATCCAGACCCAGAGAGTCTACACCAAGTCAAAGTCCATCACCACCAGTAAACCCTGAAAAGTATTTTCACATTTGAGAAACCGACAAACGCTCCTCCAGAAAATTTAGAACTACGTCCTACACGTACGTGGTGAATTTTAAAGTGTTCAAGTCAGACGTACCGTTGGAGAAAGCAGAAGGGTTCATCACCGATATGTGGGATTCTTTATTACCCACACTAAAACAGCAATGTGAAGCCAAAGAAGACGATCGCTTGAGACTTTCCATTCATCACGACAGTCTGAAGTCCCCCGTTTGGATCGAGTTTAGCAGTCCGGCAGAACTGACACCTTCCAAAGTCACGGACAAGATTCAAAACGTGCAACAATCCAACGAAAAGTTTCACATCACCGACAGAAAAGCGACACTGTTCATGACCCACGTTTCTCTTCCCCAAGGGACCAGACGCAAAAAGGTGTTATTGGTGGACGACCTTCGCATCATCAAGCGCAGCCTCGTCCGAATTAACAACTCTCAAGACAAGATGTGCTTAGCCCGTGCCATCATGGTGGGACGAATGTATGCCGACAAGAACGACACGGCAGAATGGAAAAGAGCCTGGCAAACTATTCAGAAATCTAGCCGAGCCAAACAACGAAGAGAAGCAGAAATCCTGTTACAGCAAGCGGTGATATCCAAAGACACCGCTTGTGGCATTCCTGAAATGCAAAAGTTGCAAGACGTCTTGGTTCCGCGCTACACCTTGAAAGTTCACCCTCAAGAAGTGCGCGGACCTATGTTGTTTCGAGGCAAAGATTTCAAAAATGGAAAAATACATTCACGTCTATCATCACGATGAACATTTTGATGCCATTACCACTATCACTGTATTCTTGGGATACGGTTATTACTGTGAGAAATGTGACTATGGCTGTAACAATCGAGAGCAACACAAGCATTGCGGATCGAAATGTGAGGGATGTTTAGCCTCTAAGCCCTGTCTAGACGAAGGACAAGAACGAGTGCATTGCCCAGCTTGTCAGCGCACGTTTGTCAGTCCTACCTGTTACCAACAACATCTAAAGACGCAAGGTTCACAGCGGAAAAGTGCTTGTCAGCTGTTGAGATTGTGCCCTACTTGTGCACAAGGCATACGTACCAACAGTGCCAAGCTGCACGTATGTTCAGGAAAGCAGCGATGTCACATTTGTCGCCAAATCGTGGACTTGGAACACCAATGCTACATTCAAAACTACCATTCCAAACATGAAGAAGAAGATGATGATGATGATGACCAGAAGAAAGGCAATTTCATCTTTTTCGATTTCGAATGTATGCAAGACACTGGCATTCACATTCCTAATTTCTGCTTGGCTCACCGAGCGTGTGAGAAGTGCATCCAAGAGCCTATCTTTACTCATCGTCTCACTGTAGCAAGATTCCTTGTGGACGTGAAAAAATCTTTTGGGGACCGAACACGCTAGCCGATTTCGCCCAATGGATCTTAGACCCTATCGACGAGACGTGGAGCCAAGAGGACATCTAACATTACGGAGATTGTCATCGCTATGCCACGATGATGGCTCACAATTTCTCGGGATACGATGGGCAATTTCTCCTCAGATACTATACGGAACAAAGTACCGAACGTCCTAAAGTGACTTTGAACGGAGCTAAAATCATTTCCATGCAAGTGGGAAAAGTGCAGTTTAAAGATTCGATGAGTTACTTGGCCATGCCTTTGAATCGCATGCCTAAAACGTTTGGAATGACAGAAATGGCCGAAGACTATTTTCCGCACTTTTTCAATACCGAAGCCAATCAACACACCGTTCTACCCCGTTTGCCTGAGGCTCACTACTACGACCCCGACAACATGTGTACCGAGCAACGAGAAGCTTTCTACGCTTGGTACAACGCTCATACCTCGGACCCCTTCGACTTTCAGGAAGAAATGTTAAAATATTGTCGTTGCGACGTGGACATTTTACGGCGTTGCTGTGGAAAATTTCGAGAACTGTTCATGGAACACGGAGGGATCGACCCTTTGAAAGAAGCCTGCACCATTGCCAAAGCGTGTTCCTTAGTGTACCGCCAACGATTCATGCCCCAAAACACCCTGGCTGTCATAAGTCCTCAAACGACGAACTTTGTCAAACGTCAATACTCGGTCAAAGACCCACGCTGGCTACATTACTTGTGCGACAAGGAAGACAAATGGATCCAACACGCTCGCAACGGAGGAGGCGAAAAGACCATCGGAAGGTATTCGGTAGATGGCTCGGACTTAGAAAACCCCAAGATCGTGTACGAGTTTAACGGGTGCTTATTTAACGGATGTCCCATCTGCTACCCTCAACGTAACACGACAAATCAGGTTTTACAACGGACCATGGAAGACTTGTACCAGGCCACTTGTCAGCGACGCTTGAAGTTAGAAGAGCAAGGATACCAAGTGGTAGAAATGTGGGAACACGAGTACGATCACCGTTTGAAAACTGATCCCGAGTTTAAGCGCATCGTGGAAAGTTAGAAGCTGGTGGACCCAATGAACCTGCGGGACAGTTTGTACGGAGGACGGACGAATGCCACCTGTTTGCTGTACCACGCCGACGAGGAGAAAGAAGAAGAAATCAAATACTTGGACGTGTGTTCTCTGTATCCGTACGTGTGCAAATATTGTCACTTTCTCGCAGGGCACCCGCAATTGCTGACGGAACACATCGACCTGGAAAACATTCGACAATACGAAGGATTGATCAAGTTCAAAGTCTTGCCTCCCAGGAACTTGTTCCATCCCGTTTTACCTCACAATTGCCAAGGAAAACTGATGTTTCCCTTGTGTCGTACTTGTGCCGAAACGTGCAACCAAGACCGACCTTGTCAGCAGCCAGGAAGAACGCGCCTTAACGGGAACATGGGTCAGTGTGGAATTGTTCAAAGCTCTGGACCTGGGATACCAACTGTTAGAAGTGTACGAAATTTACCACTTTCCCAAGACAGAAAAATACCACAAGGGCAACGTGACTCAAAAAGGCATTTTCGCAGACTACGTGAATGCCTTTTTCAAACTGAAACAAGAAGTCAGCAGTTATCTTTTCTGGTGTCACACTCCCGAAGGCCAAAAGAAATTCAAAGAGAAATGCCGGGAGCAGGAAGCATCCCTTTAGACCACGTCGAGAAAAACAAAGGAAGGCGATCGTTTGCCAAAGTGATGTTAAATTGCTTGTGGGCAAAATGGCAAAACGACCGTGTTTACCCAAGACGGAGTATTTGACAGAACCTTCCGGCTACTTCCAGATGATTCACGACAAAACCAAATACATGAAACGTCGTTCGTGAGGACTTGATCTTAGCCAATTACGAAGAAGAACTGGACTTTGTAGAAGCTGACGAATTTGGAAATGTCATCATTGCGGCTTACGTGACAGCCCATGCTCACTTAAAACTGTACGAAGCTTTAGAACTGTTAGGAGATCGTGTGATGTATTTTGACACAGACAGGTGCATCTACATCGATCGTCTGGGTCAACAACACTCTAACATCGAAGGAGACCGTTCAGGAGTCTGGACGGACAAGCATCCCGACGACAAGATTCTAAGTTTTGCAAGTGGCGGTCCCAAAAGTTACGGCTACGAATACCGAGACCTACAAGGAGAAGTGCACACGGAGTGTAAAGTGAAAGGATTGACTCTCAATTATCGCACCACCCACGAACCGCACAAGATTGTACGTTTACCCACACACCAAATCGTCAGCCAGTCCTTGGAAAAAGTCTATCAAATCGTGTACCATAAGCGAGTACGGCTTCCCAATCACTTCACTTTACCGTACTGACACGCTGATATTGGTCAGCATATAAAAAGTGACAACGTCCAAGACCGATAGTTCATTGGAACTACCAATACCAAGCGAAAAAGATGAATCCTTTCAAACAGCAAGTATCGAGCGTAAGACTTAAGTCCAACGAGAAACTCGAGTACGATGCTGTGCCTTGCGATGGCAGGGATGCCGTACGCTATGACCTCAGCGATTCAGTACCACATCATGGCAACGTTGCTATACCTACCATGGAAAATGATGCTGTGCGTGTCTAACCTGACGGATGTGAAAGTGATGACACTCGTCATCGTACGTCTTTTCACTTTACTGATTTTCATGGTGGATGTCATCATTATGAAACCATGCGGCTACCACCCTACAGATGTCATCCCAAACTGAGCAAACTCCTGCATATTTCACCGTACCCTCATCAAATTCAACCTGTGAAAGACGAATATTCTTTCCCTGTACGTTTGCCGGAATACTGCGACTTTGAAAGTCGATTCCAAGCCTTCCGAGGAAAGTGGCCAAAATATCTGGGAGGACCTACCCCCGAAGAATTAGCTAGAGCAGGATTTATCTACTTGGGCGAAGGGGATAAAGTCAAGTGCTTCAGTTGCGGTCTGTCACTTCACGAGTGGGAACAGAAAGATTCCGCTTACCTGGAACATGCTCGATGGTCTCCGGATTGTCACTAGCTTCCTTTAGTGGCACCTCGTCATTGAAGCTGCATACCATGTCGTTTAAGAAACCAGCTTGGCTAGGAGTCAAACGTTGGACAACCCCTAGATAAGTATTTAAACCCCATTTGAAAAATAATCTTCAAACATTGCCAAACGAATTGCAAGATAAGATCACAAGGACATTTGGCTGGGACGAGCCAGAGCAAAATCTCAATTTGTGACTGAGGAACTTTTGTGTCGAGAAATTCACAAGAGGAAATTGACAAAAGTCAGCAAACAAGTCAGATTTCTCTGGATCAAGTGTGCGTTCTTCTGAATATTCCACTTTAGACCATTTACATTTGAAGATTTTATTGACATTCTTTACCGTTTCCTGGAATGGCAGTGGCCAGAAATTACTCACTACATTCGTTACTTTCGCTCTAGGAGAAGTGTTTGACTGACATAGTCATGGATACTTTACAAGAGAACATAAGTGGTTTGCATGTGGAGTTGAAAAAACGCATTTACCGCGAATTGGTCAAAATACAAGTGAAACGCAAAGAACAATTGCATCCGTTATGTCACCGATGTTTGAACCACTGGTACCTGAATGCTATAAAAGGACTGATTCTGATGAAAGCGTTCCAATGGTCAGACATTTTTCGACTACCCCTGTGCGAGAAGGATTGGTTTGTTACTGATTCTTTTTACTACAAGGTAGACATATTGCAACGAATTCCAGAAGAAGAGTTAGAGGGTTACCAACATCTTTTACACGATGTAAACTTAGTTCAAGACGAGACTTCTGAACGGTGTGTGATGTGAAAGTTAGTGACTAAACAATTTAGATTTGCCACTGGAGTACGACCATCTCTGTGCAGAAAGTACACTTTTTGCCTTCGAGAAAAAGAGGTATAGAAACGGACTACCATGCCACGACCTTTATCATCCGTGATACAACAGATTCCGTGGAAGAAAATCAATGACATTATTCAGACAGTGGAGGATTACCATTGTATTTTACAAGGACTGTGTCCATTGAATTGGAATCGACGTGTGGTGTGTGTCTTAGTGACTTGCTTTCTGGGATTTCGTTTACCAGCCGATTCTTTGTGGACTCTTTACGAGCAGTACATACCACTCCAAAAAGCATGAAAGTGGTCCCTTTAAATGTACACGAAAAACTCATTCTGCTCAAACCTTTGCGCTCTCATCTTGATACTTCTCGACAACCTGTACAGGAAAGAAAGATTCGTCAACTTTTAGGTACCCAAGATGTGTACGATGATGTGTGTGTAGCTTGTGACTTACACCCTCACTGGAAAGATGTACGTGACTGGAAAAGTTGTGATTTCGAGGCTTGGATAAAAGAAGTGGCACACTATGCCCAAGATTTGTCATCCTAAAATATTAAAACATTCAGTAAAAAAAGTGACTTTTAAACTTGTGTTAGTGACAGTACCAGAAGAATTAGAACCACTCCCTTCAGGACACGTCTGTCATTAACACTCCCGAAAGACCATTCCAGGAGGACCCTTGTGTAACTGTGCCAAGGAGTGTAGAGACTTTAAGAACATTACACACTGTCCCTACGATACCACCTCTTGATCACCACAGATGTTGTACAGAGACTTGTTTATATTCCACTATGATCGTTTTGATGTGTCTTTTATTCATGTACTTAACCATTTGGCTTTTATGTATTTTTGTCTTTCGTGTTGTTCACAGTTAAAGATGGCAATAAACGTGTCCTGGAAAAAGTATAAAAACTCTTGTCTTGTCTGTCTTCCTGTCAAAAGTGACATTCCTTACACTACTACTATGGCTACCTCTACTGTTTCTGCTCCCTCTTCCTCCACTGTCAAAGTCATCGACGAACACGTAGATCGGGCTAGTTGGGAGGCCTTGTATCTTCGCCATCAATTTAACATGCTCATTGCCGGACCTAGCGGTTAAGGCAAAACCGAATTTGTCGAACGTTTGATCGAACATAAACATCATTTGATCGATCGTCCACCTCAGCGAATCTTGTGGTGTTACAAAGAGTGGCAATCGGCGTACAGCCTTCTGCGAGAAAGTCAAAGCGATTCCATCGTCTTTGTAGAAGGCAATCCTGGCGAGGACGACGGGATCGTGTCTGACCCTAGTCAAGCCCATTTGGTCATCTTCGACGACATGTTAGGAGAAGACGAAGAAGAAATTAAACTGTGTCTTATGATCAAATGGCATCATCGTAATGCCAGTGTCATTTACATCACTCAAAATTTGTTTCAACAAAGTGAAGACCATCGTACCATCAGTCTCAATGCTCATTACGTGGTGTTGTTTAAAAGCCCTAGAGATAAATCGCAAGTGCAAGTGTTAGCCAAACAGTTAAGAACGCCTTGGCTGACTCATGCGTACGACGATGCCACTCAAACCCCACACGCTTATTTACTCGTGGATTTAAAACCCACCACCGCCGATTATTTGCGATTTCGTACCCATCTGTTTCACCACTGGTGCCAAGACGGAGGGCCTGTCGTGTACACGTCCCCTTCGTCGACTTAACAACAACCAACCACAACAACCAAAAAATGTCTATAAAAACCTCGGTCACTTGGGGTCTGTCTCACAGAGCGTCAACATGTCGTCCCTTCAGTTTCATCTCCCCGTCAAATTGATTCGTGCCTTGTACGGCATCAGTCGCGAAAAAAATCCACAAATACGTGCTCGTGTCTTAGAAGCTAGTCTCAAAGAAGTCTTACGATGGTTTACGGTGACAGCACGTCAATTACTGCAAGGCATCATTCACATTCCACATCAAACCAAACGTTTTTTTGGAGAGAAACAAAGTAGCTTTGACGCAACTAGCCGATCCTCGCATTGACACTCAAACCAAAAAGGAAATCATTTTGAAACCTGGAGGAAGCGGCTCTCTAGGAGGTGTCATCATTCGTTCCCTCTTACAATGGGATCATAATGCTCCCAAAGTCGTCCCCAAGAAAAAAGCCACGCCCAAACGTACCCAGAAGAAAAAGAAAACGAGTAACGATGTCAAGACCAGGTCACAGCCACAAAAAAGAAAAGCCCACAGAAAACAGCTTCTACCCGCAAGAGAGGTACTTCCGCCAGGACGCAACCTTACATTCGCAAACCACGATCTGCCACAACAACGGTGACTGCGTCTCCAGTAACCTAAACATCTTTCACTTCTCCGTTGCTTTTGATGCCTGTCAAACCCGATTTGACACGCGTCTTTCCTAATTTGATGAAACATTGGAAACCCGTGTCTCCAAAAACGTCTTTTCCAGCGGGGACACCCTCTTTCTCTTTAGCGGCAGTTGCCACTGCTCACAAAGTACCTGCCTCCAAAATCAAGGTCCAAGAGAGATCGGACGTGTTAAAGAGTTTACTGGATTTGTCCAAGCAAGAACTGTCCCGATTGAGTCCGTTGCGAACCCCTCCACGTCGTGTGATGCCTGTCATGAAAATGATACGACGAGCCGACAATCAGTGGCGACTCATTCCAGTATAAAAAAGACCCGAGGCACACGACAGGGATCAGTGTTTTTGTGCTCCTGAACGCCCAAAGATGTTCCCTCAAGGAAGTGCACACCGTCACCATCGTCGTTCTTCTGTCCAAAAATGAAAAGGAAAAAGAAACGAACAGTCTCGTCATCCGTAAAATCTCATTGCCAAGCATCGTCGTCACCCTCTGAAAAGACACACTCGTCCAAAGGAAAGGAGAAGCCACCAAAGGGGAGGTATCTTTGGCCCTTTATTTCAAATGAAAAAATTAGTAGATAATTTTGCTACAAAGTTAAAGGACAAGCTACCAAAGAAACAATAAGACAAAAGGGTGCATGTCGAGTCATAGACTTCAGTGTATTTTGTGCACCAAAAGATGTTCCCTTATCGTCGTTCTCCTGTCCAGAAAGGAATAAAAAAAAGACAGTCTCGTCATCCGAAAATGCGCTTCGCCAAACATCGACGTCACCCCAAGAAAAGACACACTCGTCCAAAGAAAATGAGGAGCCATCAAAGAGGAGGATTCTTTGGCGATTTTGGAAAACACATCGTCGCCTTTATGACGAAGCGATAGTCCCAAAGAAAAGATAAAAGGCCGTGTGACAAGTCATCGACGTTAGTGTATTTTTGGGTGTGTGCCACGGAATCAATCAACCAAGAAAGATGTCAACCCCCCAAAAGACATTCCTCTTCTACCCCAAAAGGAAAGAAAAGGAAAGGACTGCCATCTCGTTTAGTCAAACATTGGGACATGTTGTCAGTCCTGTCCAAAACTTCTCCACCCATGCGAAAAAAACTCATTCAAACCGCCTCCAAAGACGTCATTGATACCGTGGGCGAATGTTGTCTGAATGTCTTGAAAGGAACGATACCTTTGACTAAACACCAGAAAAAATGCTTCGCCGAACATCGACACGTTCTTCGCCAAATGGTCCAAAAGAAAATACCCATTCGTCCAAAGAAAAAGATGTTGGTGCAATGCGTAGGAATTTTTCCCCTGTTAGGACTTCTTACCAATGTATCAGCGAAACCTATGTTGGGTATGTTGGGAAGAGTTTTACCCGCCATAGCTCCAATGTAAAAGGGTCAAGAAGATAAAAGGGACCTCTGGAGTCAAAAGATCTCAGACGTGATCCTTGAAATCCAATGGAAGGACGAAAATTGGCTTTAGTACCTTAGAAACGATGGTTGGAATACCATCGTTGGCAAGAGCAACGGACCCCACATTTACCTCCCAATCCTCATTTGGCAGAAATGTCCCAGTTACAACACGAATTGCAATCATTGATGAATCGCAGCGATTTGTGAGAAACGGAAAAATCGCAAAGGTACGGTCAGTTGCTACAACGACTGCAACTCTTTCACCAGAAAGCTTTGGATGAAACAGCTCTTTCCACTCTGAAAGATTTTAAGGCCTTGATGAAAAGTTCACCACTACCACCACCCCCAGCGGTCAAGACAGATGCAGCCCCACGGATGTCTGAAGAAGAGGAGGCAAGAGAAGTATTTCAAACACCGTCAGCAGCTCCCATCCCTAGTGAGATTCCAGCGTCTTTGTTGACCCCTTCCCCTACACCCCAACGAGAAGAACTCTTTGGGTTAAAAAGATGGTGTCCACTCCACCTTCGACAGAAGTCAAAAAGAAAGAAGGGAAACCAGAAGTAAAAAAAGAAAAGAAGACCAAAGCCATTCCATTACCACCACCACCACCGCCACTACCACCAAAACTACCTTCGACTTCTACTCCTATGGCACATCGGACACGTAAAGCCGTTTCTAAACCACTTCAGAGTACCATTAGCCAAGAGTGGATCACTTATTAAAAAATGGAGAAGGTGTTAGCCAGCATTTACTACGATCCATCCCATCCTGCAGGTTACGGAGGAGTTCAGAAAATGTATCGTGCTGCCAAAACGCGACTGAAAAGTGTTCGTTTACCTCAAGTGAAACGATGGTTACAAGAACAAGCCACGTACACCTTACACAAACCCATTCGACGAAAATTTTTCAGCAATCGCAGAAGAGTGGAGGCTATCTATCATCAATGGCAAGCGAATTTAGCCGATGTCTCTCATTTGGCCATATACAATCGTGGTTACAAATATTTGTTTTGTGTCATCGACGTCTTTTCCAAACTTGCTTGGGTCGTGCCATTGACTTCGAAATCAAGCACTGAGTTAGTGCGAGCCCTCAAACTGGTGTTGAAACAAAGCGGGCATCACCCTATTAGATGGCAAACCGACAAAGGCACCGAACGTCTGAGCCAAGCTTTTCCAAAAGAATTGAAGAAACGTGACATTCATTTTTTCACCACCGAGAATCCCGAAACCAAAGCCAGCATCGTGGAACGTTTTCATCGCACCTTGAAAGAACGCATGTGGAAATATTTTACACATCAACACACTCTCAAGTACATCGATGTCTTGCCACACCTAGTCCAAGCGTACAACTAATCTTACCATCGGAGCATCGGACGTGCCCCCCAAGAAGTGACTCCTGACAAGCGAAGTGACCGTCTTTGAGCGCCTGTTTGGTTTTGCCAATGCGCACCCAATCTCCTGCTGCCAAGAATCCACCTTTCTTGGGGACAGTCACTGGATCTGTTTGCCATGTCACCCACCATGATGACGATGCAAGAATCCCAATGAGTCGAATTTCAACTCGTCTCCTCTTTGACGGATTCAGCTCTCATTGAGTTTGAATCAAAGGACAACCCGAAGATTACATCGATCTGAATAGTAGTTACTTGTACCTGAAACTCAAAGTGATCAAAACGGACAACACCAATCCGAGTGCCGATGCCAGAGTAGCTCCCGTCAACAATTTCATGTATTCCTTGCTCCCCGAAGTGGATTTGTACTTGAACAACAAACTTGTCAGCAGTAGCATGGATACTTACCCTTACCGAGCGTACCTAGAAAATCTCTTGACGTACGAAAAAGAGGCCAAGAACACTCATCTGGATGCTTTCGTGGTATGGAAACCTGACATAGCAGGTGATTACATGTTTAACGACACAGCCCTGACAGCAGATGACAATCCTCACAATGTGGGCTTTAACGACCATCGAAAGAAAATCCTGCAAAGTCGAAGTTTAGAACTGATGGATCGTTTGCATTTGGACATGTGGTTGCAAGACAAGAAAGTATTTGCTCAACGGAGTGGATATTCGCCTGAGACTAAATCTCAGCAGTGTCACTTTCCATTTGATGGCTCATGCCAACGAGTACAAAACCATCATCCAAGAAGTCAGACTTTACGTGCGTCGCATAGAAGTGTTACCTAAAGCAGGAAATGATATCAGTCACACACTGAGCAGAACGACCGCCAAGTATCCGATACGCCGCGTAGAAGTGAAAACGTTCACCATTGCTGCTGAACTCCGATCCAAGATCGAAGATCATCTGTTCCAAGGACAGTTACCCAAACGTTTAATCGTTGGTATTGTCAGTAATGCAGCCCTCAACGGAGCCCACGATCAAAATCTTTTCCAGTTTAAGCACTACAGAGTGCCCAAGGTCGAAGTGAGTCGCTATGGCAAGACCTTGTGTACAAGACCCTACGAACCTAAGTTTGCCCAGAAGAATTACTTGAGATCGTACTTGTCCCTGTACGAAACAACTAGGAACCAACACCAGTCACGGTATTTCGTATGAAGATTATGTAGGAGGTTACACTTTGTGGGCCTTTGATTTCACTCCAGACCATGGCAGCGACGAGGGGCATTTCTACCCTATAAAATCCGGTCAACTGCTTGTGGAACTTCAGTTTGTAGAAGCTCTCGCCGAGACGGTCAACGTCATCTTGTATGCTGAATTCGATAATACCATAGAAATCAACAGTTTGAGAGAGGTCATTCTAGACTATTAGAAACTGTTTTGCCAAACACCTGGCGGATAAAATTACGGAATTGACCAAGAAAGATTGCTAAGGATGTCAAAACGATCATCCCAGTCAAATTCAACACGATAAATGTCTGATGATGAGTCAAGAAGAAAAATTGGACGAGTATCTGGACGACGCTTTGAGTCTCATCACGGAAGAAGTGGTGTTGCATGAGTGGTGTAAAGGCTTGCGTGATCATTCCTACCCTCCACTGACTGCTAAAGAGATCTATCGCATCGAAGCTCTCTTAGCCCAAAGTACAGAGACGAAGCAAAGAAACGGTTACTTGTCAGAGATTTTCAAACAAGAAGTCAGAATTGAATTGATGACTTATCATTACCTGTGAAGAAAAAACAACAAAACAACAAGACAAAAATGGATACCTGGGAACTTTATTACCTTTTGAATAACGGTTCGTATACTGCTTCTTGGAATCCTGTAGTGTGCGCTAAAGATGAACTACCTCATTGCAAACATCAAGACCATCAAGCTTATGTCATCAACACGGACGACAGTCATCTCCCAGGAACTCACTGGGTCGCCGTCTACTTCCCTAAAGAGGGCTGAGTGGAATATTTTGATTCGTATGGATTACCCCCTTTGGAAGATGACATCATCGACTTTATGAGAAGAAATGCCCAGACGACACGATACAATAATGTGAAATTACAAGGCACAGATTCCATGGTGTGTGGACAATATTGTGTGTATTTTCTTCATCAACGCAGTCTTGGATATTCTTTAAAACATTTAGTGACTTATTTTGATCGTAACTCTTCTAGAAACAATGAGAAAGTAGATCGATGGTTTTGTGACCATTATGGCTATCTTTTGTCTTTAGCTAGGAAACGTAGTGTACATCAATGGCCTCATGACTTCCATCAGTGGAAATCTCACATGATTTCACAACGTTGCCAACCTTGTCAGAAATAGTTTGTTTGATGTTATTGTTAATTTTTAGTGGCTAATTGTTTATTGAATAAAAATGTTGTGTTTTGAAAAAATGTGTCTGTCGTGTGTTTTCAAAAAAGACGGTGAATATATGCCCTTTGACTTTCTCTCTATCCCTCACCATGACATTAGCTATCATAACGTTTCGACCCAAGAAAAACCTAGTAAGGATGTTTTCTATCGCGTTCGCGTTTGAACCATATAAAGCGGGACGGTCTCCAGTCTGGCCATCCACGGTTGAGTCGTCTACCTATGAACATGCCTTCCAGACTAGCCAAGCTGAACGAAGCTTACGTGAATTTACATCGTGTCAGGCTAAACCTGATACCGAAGCCTGAAGAGATAGAGAATGTCAGGATGTTATCAATAGCCCAAGACCTGGTAGAAGAGGTCTTCAGGTATGAAATCAAGAAAGAACAAGAAGAATGGACAGAGAAGTACAGACTTCAGAAGCAGAGAGAACAGCAACAACAGCATCAGCAGCAACAGCAGCAGCAAGAACCAGACAGAGGTTTTGTTGACTGTCGTGTGGACACGAAGGAGTTCTCCTTCTCTTTCCGCAGAAGCAGACCGTATCGTATAGGAAAGCCTGCCGCCAGACGGGGACGCAATCTTAGTAAAAAAAGATTGCCATCACTCCCCGTCAACAAAAACAGCCCTTTTCAGGGCTACCCCAATACTCTAGAAAAGACATACTAATTCAATTGGCAAAAAAAAATTGTGTGTTTGTATGTAAAAAAAAAATAAATATAGAAGTGTGTCTATAAGCACTTCGTTTGTTTTGTCAGTAAAAAAATCCACTCATCGTTTCTCTGTCTTGTCGAATCGTGCATGTCTGTGTTTGTAAGTAAAAATAGTCAACGTGAGTGTTTCTTTTTGGTCCGCGCGTTTGATGTGATGGTAAGTTTTGGTGTTAGGGTATGTTTACCTTCACGTCCGTGCTTCAAGTATATAAAGTGACTCTAGCGTCAGTCTGACTAAAACCACGTACTGAACATTGCCACAAATATAAGGAAGAAAGAACTAAATTCATAAACAAACAGAAAAAGATTGGATCACCGGGGGTGTTCCCTGACTTCCTAAAAAATAACCCAAACATCAACACCACCTAACAAAACATCATTAACTTTATACATGAAGCGGGACTCATTAATAAAATATACAAATACAAGTAGTTTTAAAAATAAATGGGAAAAAAACTGATAATCAAACCAGGGGGTGCGAGATGGGGTAGGGGCTTCGGTTTACGGCCCACATAGGGGTATGTACCAGCCTAAGCGCGGGCTGGAGCCCCTAACCTCATCTCAAACTTCATGAAAAAACCTAAAACCTAAAAACTAGATACACAATAAATCCACATACCCTGCCAGACATAAAAAACTAATTAAAAACTATAATCAATAAAAGCCGATACACCATATAACTCAACCAGGGGGTGCGAGAAGGCGTGGGGGCTTCGGTTTACGACCCACTTAGGGGTATGTACCAGCCTAAGCGAGGGCTGGAGCCCCTATCTCATCTCAAATCTCATGGAACAACAACCTAGAATAATAAATCAATCACCAAACTTATAATGCAAATGGCATAAAACAATGGATAGGCGTCTTCGGATGTCAAGGACACGAACAATTCGATAAAGGCGCCTTGTCCTCTCCAAAATCAACGCCACGCATAAATGAGATAAATTAAATGCTAAAAGCCGTATAATTAACTAAACCACCGCCAAAATCAAACTCTTTAAAAAATTATTGATAAAAAATTTTAAAAAAAATTCTTCTGTCTCTATTTCTAATTTTCTAATTCTCTACTTTTTCTCATACTGTACATCCATTCGTGATAACATCATAGAATCCTTAAACACCCTGGAATGCCTAATCTAATATGCTGTAATCCTACTTTAACATCAATATTCTTACCAACTTCACCCTAATATACCACCACTACTCACGATGACAGCTCAAAGAAACCATATAAACAACATCTCAAATAAGCCCCAAATTAGCCAACTATAAGGTGGTCAAAGCCCAAAACCATTACGCCCCACCGCACAAGGTGGCAATAACAAAATATGTAGAGGAATCTGGGATCCCAAACTACCTCTTATAAGGTGGACCTAACAACTAGGACCATCAGGGCCAGCCACATAGGCGGCAAATGAACACCTAACAATAGTGAACAATAAGGATCCATACAATTAACAACGTATAAGGTGGTCTAACATCCAGGATCATCAGGGCCAGCCACACAAGGTGGCAAATATAGGAAACAGCTGTCATCAAAAGCATACCTCTCTAAACCAACTAATATATAAAAACAGCACAGAGGTTACCATTCAAATTGAGCAAGCAAGTATTTAGGCCAAAACGGAGCATCGACCTGTGGACCGGCACCAACCTGACCGCCTTTTCTCCCCGCCACCTCCAAATTAAACAGCGTGAGGTGAGCGCATTAATCCCACGACCTATGTAACACCATTAGGCTAATTAAGTAGCTCTCTTTGAGGGCATAAAAGCCTGGGGAATGAGGCTCTAGTTCCTTCCCCCAGGAACAATTAAATAGTCCGCTATGCGGACATAAACTAGTGGCGCATGCTCGCATCGGCGCAAGCCACTTTAATTGAATTAAATAAGTAAGGAAGTAAGCAGTCTAGCTACCCATCGTTGACTAGTCAACACTGAAAATGAGTAACAGAATTGCAAAGTTACTGGAACTTCAGATGCACCTGGAGTATGCCAGGCGGCTGCTAGACGAACTGGCCATGGATACCATAGCGGAGGAAGCAAGGATAGATGAGGAAGAGAAGAAGAGGAAGAAAGAAGAGGAGGAGGAAATGAAGAGAGGGATCCTACCTCACCTCATAATGAGACCTGTGTGTGAGGTGAAGCCAATGATCAGTACACCTTCACAACCTGTACCGCCATCTCAACCACAGCCACAGCCACAGCCACAACAACAACATCCTCGATTCTGGTATAGAAGACATAGGGAAGTCTTCAGAATCCCAGAAACTGAAGATTGGGGTTCTGAAGCGAATCAAGAGGCTTCTGCGCTCCCAATCACAAATGTGAATTGGGTAAATGATTGGAGCAGGAGATGTGTCTGTGGTGCCAGACCTGGGAGGTGTAACCATTCGCCAGGTGCATCTGAAGTTCTAAAAACAGCCCTACTCAGGACTACCAGATCTCTAGAAAAGAGACACTATTCAATTTGCCAATTTGTGTGACTGTAGAGTAGTGTGACTATAAACACTCACTCATTTACTGATGTGTGTGTGTGTGTGTGTGTGTGTGTTGCGTTCGCGTACGTTTGTGTGGATAGTATAGTGTGTGTTTTATGCATTCGCGTTCGTTCGTGTGGATAGTAGGTATGGTGTATTTTTCTTCTCTTCCCGTTTGTGTGGATAGTATATATGGTGTGTTTATGTGCAGTCGCATCCGTTTGTGTGGATAGTAAGTATGGTGTGTTTTATGCATTCACGTACGTTTGTGTGGATAGTATATATGTGTTTTATGCATTCACGTCCGTTTGTGTGGATAGTAGGTATGGTGTGTTTCGTTTCTGTGGATAGTAGGTATGGTGTGTTTTATGCATTTGCGTTTGTTTGTGTGGATAGTAGGTATGGTGTGTTTTATGCATTCGCGTCCGTTTCTGTGGATAGTAGATAATATTGAACTGTGTGTAAGGGATGTTTTCCTTCACGTCCGTGCTCCACGGATATAAAGCAGAGACCCCCCCCCAAAAAAAAAACAAACAAAAAAACCCAACAAACTTATCTCTTTTATCTCCTCTGCATGGTAGCATGAAAGCAGTTTCTCATTTAATTACTAACTCCTCGTAGGATTTTAAAAAAAATTCCTGTATTTTTTCTCATCTCTTTCCTTCTTTACTACCCCCCCCCCCGCATGTACATCCACTAAACCAAGTAGACAAAAGCATTAGGGCAGAGGCAATAGGCAGGAAAAAAAGGAGGAATGGAGGAAGAAAGACTGGGAAGGACAAAGGAAAATGACTAGGAAACGGAAGATCACAGTCCAAGTGATGACTCCGCAGATTTGCAAATAAACCATTAAACCGAGGCTGTGCGAATAAAAACAACATCCGGGGTTATTTTTCTTCTTTTTTTTTTCTCTCGCCCTCTCTTTCTCCCTTTCACCGCCTCAGACAAATATACCGGACGTATGTCGGGGCCGCAAAACAGGTTCTAGGGAAAACATACTAGCAAACACCTGGGTGGAATCCTGATGTCAACATGCCAGTGTTGTCAAAAGATTTTCCACTAAGGCCCGACACCGTGGCCCGGGGGGGGGGGAGGACAGGGAGAGGAAGAGGGAAATTTTTTTTCTTTTTTCTTCTCGGACGGACAAACAAGAGCTTACCGATTCGAGGGACAATTCCACCTCTTACGAAGGTGCTATTGTCTATCCAACTCGAACGGGCTAAGCCATGGAGTAGACCTGGAAGCTCTACCTGCTAATCCACAAACGAAAAGAAAAACCCATTCCATGGAGTAAACCGGGAAGCTCTACCGGCTACTCCAAACATGAAAAGACCCCCCCCCCCTTTTTGTCTTCGGACGGACAAACAAGAGGTAATCAATTCGAGCGACAATTCCACCTCGTAAGATAGTGCTATTGTCTATCCAACTCGAACTGGCTGGAGTAAACCAGTAAACTGTATCTACTACTCCAAAATGAGCAGCCCCCCCCGTTTTGTTTTCCTCTACACCCACCCGGACAATCAAGCCAAACGGATGCAGGGGGCGCAAAACAGGTTCTAGGGAAAACATACTAACGAACACCTGGGTGGAATCCTGATAGCAACAAGCCTGTGTTGCTAAAAGATTTTCCACTAAGGCCCCAACTCCGTTGCAAAATCCTCCCTCCCACCACCACCCCTCCCCCCCCACCTTTTCTTTTCAGTGAGAGTCTTCCTTTGGCTATCGAAGACCACTTTCGATAACAGCTCTATCCACAAAAACAAACTCGATCCTTTGGTTCCTCCATCAAAATTAACGACCAACGTAAATTCTGCGTGTTCCTAACGTCTATGGGATGGCTGACACCCAGCTGATTGATACTCTTTCAGCAATACAAAAATACACTTCGTACGCAAAATTCCAACTGTCTTAATACATCTAAACTAAAAAATTCTAAAACTAACTATATTAGGCTAATTACACAGATGGCTTACACGTCACTGGAGATAGGGCTGTCTACTAGTACAACTGGACAAAATTTGATCATAATGTACGTCCTGGCGTCGGGCGAGTGCACGGCGGGTCTCTTCCTGTGTGGTTTGGCGCCCCTGTTCCGGGGTCCTTCACTCGTTTACCGCTGCCAGACACAAATAAAAAGTGCGGCATCGCACATAAACACGGAGCTGTGATGGCACCAATCTCACAGCCCCGACCAATTGAAGAGCCTGACCTTCGGGCATTAACCAGTCGCGAAAGTACTGAGTATGCATAGGCGACTTAAATCCTTTGGTACGTATGGTAGTCTGGCTACCCGCACTGACTATTCAATATCATTAGAGATGAATGTATTTAATGAATTAAGACATAGTTGGTTTTGGATGATTGATGCAGCCTATGAGGTGGAAAGGCTTGAAAAAGAATGGAGCTATCCAGTCACGAAAGACTTTGTGACCAGTCAAGTCACTAGTCTCAAAGTAGCCAGGGCTCTGGTGCAAGGTATGATAGAAGAGGAGGTGGAGAAATTAAGAGGCTTCATCCAGCCTAAGTATGTGAGAGTGGGGACATTGAAGGAAGCCCTTGATCATGTTATCCAAGTGAGGAGCTTCTTGCAAGATATATTTAATTAGACAGAGTGGTCTTTTGTCCAGTGGGGCTTACAACAATTAAGGAAATCTGAAGACATGATGAGAAAAGTGTTGAAGGATGAGGTAAAGAAAATCAAAGACACCTGGACAAAAAAGAGAAAGGAGAAGGAAAACAGAAAGAGAAAAGAAGAGTTTGAAAGACTTAACAACAATTTGATGAGGGTGCAGGAAAAATTTAGAGCCATGGGACATCCTGACTGATTCCAGAGGATGAAAAGAAGAAGAAGAAAGAAATCATTGAAAAAGTGAGGAACTGGTTGAAGAAGTGGAGAAAATAGAAGAAGAAGAAGAAGAAGAAGAAGAAGAACCCAAAGGCCCTTTTCAGGGCCACTTTCATATGCCTCGAAAAGATATTTATGCTTTCTTGCCTAATTTTTTTTTTATTCGATTGTATAATTTATGTTTAACTCCCAAAAACATTATTCTCTTACCTAAATTTTTTTTTAGTCGGTTGTGTGATTTGGGTATGATACATTGATGTTCATCAATCTATGGAAACGAACGCGAATGCATAGAACACACACACTATACTATCCACAGAAACGAACGCGAATGCATAAAACTTTGTATAGGGACGATAGGAATGGTTGTTGTTGTTGTTGTTGTGGGGCTTAACGCCATTTTTCAGCACACGATAGGCTATACATGGCGGCCAGTATTAACGGTGGAGGAAGAAACCGGGAAATCTCCGGAAAGAACCACCGACCCACGAGAAGCTACTGGCAAGCTTTCTCACATATCCACATTCGCCGAATTACAATAGGAATGGAACAGGTGGGATGACGTCAAGGTACTTGCCACATTGTTGTAAGTGTCCAGTACCGTGACGTCACCCTACCTGTTCCATTCCTATTGTCGCTATACAAAATTCCCATTGCCCGTATATTGTCCCAGGGTGTGCCATTTGTCCGTATAAATCTTGTCCGTGTAGTACAAAGTAGGGTCCCATAATGCTAATTCCCATTGTCCGTATAGTATCCCCTATTACTACTTGTTATTATCATTATTATCATTATTATTATTATTATTATTATTATTATTATTATTATTATTATTATTATATACTCTGCATCATGTCAATATTTTAATAACAAGAGAAGTTAGTTGCTGTTAAATACACACCCGTAAGAATCGCTATGAGATTCATGAGATCGTGTTTTAAGACAGTCATTGCAAGTTTAATGTTGGCTTTAAACCATATATTAACCAGAAATGTTTAGTTCATCAGCAATCACAGAGCCAGAGTTGCTATATAAGGTGAATGGTTCTGTCCTCAGTTTACTGTTTTGCCGTATATGTTCTACCAGGGTTCACCAGTGTCTTCGGGCAAATTTTTCATAGTACTGACGAAAAATCTTCGTGTTCATATTGAAGTCTTTCTATGAATTTCTCGTTTTTATCATCAAAGTTAATGCTATCATTTGCGTAGGTTACCCCAGTAGGGCCGAATAACTCATTGATAAATCTTTGTCTTTCATTGGATGTGTTTTGGCATTTTGTCAGCCATCTGCCACCTATGATTGTCTTAAATATGCTTAGATATGCTTAGTACAGTTTCCTTTTCGCCTCAGGGAGTATCATGTCAACTGCATTTGTCAATGCTCTCTCGTCATCAGAGCCAATCAGCATTTGGGAGAAAAACTTGTCGTCCGAATGCCGTATCGCCCGTGGACATTAAGAAGGAATTAATTATAAGCACAAAATTCACAAATCTGAATAGCAATGTCGCAAAATCATGAATATTTCCTTTCATTTTCAATTTACTTTTGAAACAGAGAATGTTGGGTCAAATATGCAAATTAACCGAAATATAAGTAATAAAATAACTACATGATACATACTATATTTTTAATTAATCAATACGGAGGACTGGGAAAGTGAGAAAATGCACAAAGCAAATGCTTGGCAATTCAATTTGAATATAACTATCAAAATGATGAATTACAAATTATGATTTATTACTATGTTAAGGTTATTGGTCAAAGTTTTAAAGATATAGTTCCACGGTAATATCTTATAAAACAATTGTGTAAAATACCTTTATTTCTTGAAATTGATCTTTCAGCCGGCTTTATAACAACTTATTTACAGAGCCATAGCTGTTGCTTCTATTAAAAATAATACAAAAAAATTACAAGCTATGGGAATTGAATTCAAATTTTGCCTGTCACTGCTCTAGGTTCGAATCCCGGACCTGCATGCGAAAAAAAGCTAGCCAGTAGGCTTGTTGCTGGCCGGTGTTTTTTGTTGTTTGGGTTTCTGTTGTTATTTTTTTGTTGTTTTCTTTTTTTTTACATATTTTCCCGAGGTTTTCTCTAACAACATGTACTGGGCAACATAGAGCTGAAAAATTGTTTATAAATGGCGTACAATCCAACCAAACAACCAAGCAAACAACGTGTATCTGTTTGTATGATTTGATTTTAACGTAGGTTTAATATTATTTCAGTCATATCGCTACGATATCTGTAAGTGTGGAATGTTTAAAGTGATGTTTAAAGTGACTTTATTCAGTAATTTGCTAGTCAGTTTGTAATGAATCTGAGCATTTTAGGTCAGCTTAGTGATTAACAAACTAACGAAGTAACCAGTAGATCTTATAACTTTAAAACCATCTGTGACAATTTGCATTGTTCTGTTTTTAAGTTCTTTCATATGTGGATGATGTTGATGCTGATGATAATGATGATAATTACGGATTAATTATCTTGTGTTCACAGAATAATAAGCATAATGTAATACATTTTGGAGTATGCGCATTTGTTTATAGCACTCCGTTTTAAGGATTTCTTAGATGTTTGTGATTACTTGTTTGATTATGGGAAGTCGGTCCTGAGGAGATATTCCTCAGACCGAAATAATTAGCCAATTACTAGGAGCAAATGTCACGGAGTGAAGTGTTAGTGAGTTTCTATGATGTCATCGTTTACTTTTGGTGAATTCAGGTCAGAGTCGCATGAGTGTACCTGTCGTTCAGTAGTCCCTATTGTGCATGGACATCACCTCACAGCCAGCAGTCCGCTTGACTTCGAGATAATCTATCTGGTTAGGTTCTTTGCCGGAGGATATGACACTATTTTGCATGGAGTGTCGAGTGGTCTTCAACAGATGTTGTAGACCACTCCCTTGTAGCTGAGCTATCTGTCTGTTCTTCTGGCTTCAACCTTCTAAGTCATGTGTTGACCACGCTGAACCGCTTTCGGACAGGACAGGATTGTTGTACAGTTAACCTTGTCCGATGGGGCCAGGCCACTAACTCTTACTGTTGTTATGGGGCTCTTCAGACCATGTCACACATTGTGAACAACTTTCCACTGACAAAGTTCCCCGGTGGACTGCAGGCTCTGCACCTTGATGATGATGACGCTGTTAAATGGCTGAGAGCGCACTGCACACGATAATAATAATAGTCCCTATTAAAATCTGGTTGTGTACATTGACTGGGCGACTCCAGGTGCAGTATTTATGGTTGGAGACTGGTAAATTACACAATGGAATAAACGAGAAGGGACTGTTGCGTCGTCGACTGGCGCCGTTTATTGTTGCCATGGACGTAAATGTGATGCAATTTTAGAGGCGAAATGTGGCTTAAACCCATGATTTGACTGGTCTAAGGTGGCGTAGTAAAAATAGTTCCCAGTATTAGGGGGAGTTGTTCAGTTTTTAGGCTTGAAATGCTGACGGTTCGTTACGGAAAGTTAAAGAAGAGAAACAATGCAGAAGTGCGGTTGAAAGAAAATTGGGAAGTTGTGAGATATAAATTATTTATAGAATGGACACGTCGGACTTTCCAGTTTACAACAGTAGTTGTATGGGAGTCTTTGGAATCTAGGGAAACTTATGACTCCTAGCAGAATCGCGCCAGGGTTTGACATCGCTCGGTCAAGTAGAACCCCTTGGATTGATTGTTACAATACATTTGCTCCTAGAGCGTAGCCTTAACAGAATTGTCTTTCCTGATTCTCAGCAAAATCCGCCTCCCACCCCCCAAAAAAACCACGTTTGTATCTGTTACGACTTGTGTTAACAATATTTATCGATTTATTTTAGTACCATTAAAGTTTTCAAGGGTTATTTAATGCTTTACTATGTTCTTAGTGCCAAATGTCTGGCACTTAAAACCTCCTAGTGCTTCTTAGTAGTTCTTAGCGGTGTTTACCAGGATTCTTTTTTGAGAAATGCATTAATATGTTCTGATATCACGTGGAATGAGGTTGAGCTTTTAAATTCTATATGTAGAATACGTGTTAAAATATATTTTTGAGCTGTTCTTTAATAATTATAGAAAACTCTATGTAACAACAATTTTTTTCCTGGGTAGTAAGTGTTATTTCGTAATTGCTTATGCCTAAAAAGTATAGAAAATAGCTATTATTCCCCACAAACTTTGCTTTTGTGACCAGGACAGTGATAGTTTGAAATTTACCTATTTCCAATGAGAAAACGGGCAAATTGTGTCTTTTCGTTCACATAAAGCAATAAAAACAACATATGAATAAAAATTAACATGTATTTATGCTAACGTAATACAAAAATGACCACAAAAGATTTAGAAGTGAGTAGTTTTTCGAGATCTACGATTATACTGTAAGTCACTTTCACGAATCAGCCCCCAAATGTAGTCTCGCATCATGTTCTCGTTACACTGTCCTTGGTAGCGGCCTTCAAAGTTAAGTATATCCTGGTGGAAACGCTCGCCTTGCTCCTTCGAGTACGCTCCCATGTTCTCTTTGAATTTATCAAGATGAGCATCAAGGATATGGTTTTTGAGGGACATCCTGCAGCCCATTGTATCGTAGTTCTTCACCAGAGTCTCAACCAGCTCCACATAGCTTTCGGCCTTATAATTGGCCAAGAAGCCTCGAACCACTGCGACAAAGCTGTTACAAGCCGCTTTCTCCTTACTAGCGAGCTTCTTGGGGAATTCATTGCACTCCAGGATCTTCTTTATCTGTGGTCCGACGAAGACACCGGCTTTGACCTTTGCCTCAGACAGCTTAGGGAAGACGCCTTGAAGGTACTTCAAGGCTGCTGACTCCTTATCTAGAGCTCTGACAAATTGTTTCATAAGGCACTATTTGATGCGCAGTGGTGGTATCAGCACCTTCCGGGGGTCCACCAGTGGCTCCCACTTGACGTTTCTCTTCCCCACAAAGAACTCGGTCCGCTGTGGACAGTCCCGCCTGTGGTAGTGCGCCTTGGTGTCCCTGCTGTCCCAAAGGCAAAGATAGCAGGGAAACGTGGGAAAACCGCCTTGGAGACCCATCAGGAATGCCAACATTTTGAAATCTCCGATGACCTCCCAGCCGTACTCATCATACTTCAAGGCGTCCAGCAGGGTCTTGATGCTGTTGTAATCCTCTTTGAGGTGCACCGAGTGAGCCTGGGGAAGAGACGGGTAGGGTACTTGTTCCCATTATGGAGCAGCACGGCTTTGAGGCTCCTGGATGAGCTGTCAATGAAGAGGGGCCACTCATTCTGGTGACAGGCAATTCCGATTGCCTTGAACAGACTGGTCACGTTGTGGCAGAAGCAGAGCACATTTTGACGGGTGAAGAAGCTGGATAAAGCTTGGTGAAACTTTCTCTGATCTGCGACTTTCACACTTTTTATCTAACAAGTTCCACTGCTTGAGCCTATACGTCAAAAGCTCGGCACTGGACTTGGTGAGACCAAGATCTCTGATCAAGTCGTTGAAGTCTTTTTGGTTGGGGTAGTATGGGTTTCTCTCCCCAGCTCCACCTCTGAAATTGTCATTTGGATCTACAGCGTCTTCCTCGCTCTCTGACTTGCTACTCTCTTTTAAAGACGGCTGCTCTCTCTCCGGAGGAGTGGGTACAGGGAGGTCAGGGCAGTGTGGCACCGGGGCGATGAATGAAGGAAGGTCCGGATACGTGATAGCAGGCGCATTCTTGCCAGTCTGACGTTTGGAATGGTCCACCATGCAGAAGTATCAGCTGCTTGAGTGGTCAGTGGGTTCCCGCCAAATTCTAGGAATAGCGAACTTCATGGGTCTCATTTCCCCTCTGTACCATCCTACAAAAATACATTTATTTCATCCATGACTAATGTGTAAGAGATTCTCGCAACATTTTTCATATATGATATATTTTTCAATAACATTGAAAATTGTAAAACATTTTAAAATCAAAAACGTTTACAATTTTAAAAATTTATAACAAATTTTATCACATAAAATTCCGAGCAACAATTGTCCATTTTACCTTCCAGAGTTTTTTCTTGCAGTGCTCGCAGGTGAAATGAGGTTTCCAGGGTTTGTCTTGATCCCCAACAGGCATACCGAAATATGCCTTGTAGGCCTCACACATCTTAGCAGATGCATCCATGGAGTACTTTTTCGTTCTTGTCGTCATAAATTGGCCGCAGACATAGCAAAGTGCGTCTGCCGGATGCTTGCAGCTTCTTGATGCCATATAAAAAAAATGCAGATATGTATCCACTTAGGCAGCTGGAACTAAAGTGATATGGTGAGCTTAAAGCCCCTTATTTATACTACTATTTATATTACTGGAAAGTTCTAGAAAGTTCTAGAAGTTACTCCAAGTTTACTCAGCGCTGAATCTATCTGGAATGTTCTGGAAAATAGGTAAATTTCAAAATATCACTGTCCTGGTCACAAAAGCAAAGTTAGTGGGGAATAATAGCCTTTTTCTATACTTTTGAGGCTTAAGCAATTAGGAAATAACACTTACTACCCAGGAACAAAACAAAAAAAAAAATTGTTACACGGTGAAATCAAATATCACTATGTAAATTGTTGAAAAACGGAAACATCACTTAATTCGTAGTAGTTTCATAGATGGGGGTGGGGTGGAGTGTAGAGAGAGGGTCATCATGCAAGTTTGTGAACTACAAGCCTGAAGACATCAATAAACTTGAGAGATGTTGTCAGCATTGACGTCAGCATGTGTTGGGCTGGTGAATATTTACACAACTAATCCCACTTTTTTAATGTATGCAAGAGTATCATTAGATTGTATTGACCACCCACTTTGTAACATTCCAGCAAAAATGGGAAAATGAAGTAGATTAGTCTCATTAGTCATTTATAGGAGATAGATTGTAAAGAAGTGTTATAAACAATTAGCGTTGTGTGTGCTTATATTTAAACCTATTATATACATATTTACACCTAAATTTTTTTAATGGGATCCATGTCTTTACGTGCTTCATCTTAAGTTTGTTATACAAACGTTATATTTATTTTGCTTCTTTTGTTACATTTGCACTGTGTATTTCAAGAATTT
Organism: Megalonaias nervosa; assembly: GCA_016617855.1. Classification (NCBI taxonomy): domain Eukaryota; kingdom Metazoa; phylum Mollusca; class Bivalvia; order Unionida; family Unionidae; genus Megalonaias; species Megalonaias nervosa. The sequence continues at coordinate 200,920 of JAECUM010001439.1, forward strand.
CCCATGGTTGCATACCGCAGATCTAAAATTCTCAAGACTATCCAGGACGTGCTAGGGAAACTTCACACAAGACCTCAGATTCAGCCACATACCATTGCAATGACAAGCACTGCCTAATTTGCAAACATTTTCCCGAGACAAAATCTTTCAGAAGTTCAACAACAGGAGTACGCTATCAATCAGAAGTTAGAATATCAAGCCAATAATACAATCTATCTTCTGAAATGCAAGGTCTGTGTCATTCAATATTTTGGCGAAACCATTGATTTCAGCAAGCGAATGAATAATCACAAAAGCCACATTTGCAACAAAATCAATGCGCAAGTTGCTAACCACTACAACTCGAATGATTATTTAATCGAATCTCTTGGGATACTTAGGACTGAATCTAACCAAGGTGGACAGACAGAACGCAAACAAAAGGAACGATAGTGGGTACTACAATTAAAAACTCATCGGAAATTTGGCCTAAATGAAAAAAATCTAACCTTCCTGCTGCAGCCTTGTCAAAATTAGAGCCAGTCATTAATTTTTGCACCAGACGCAAAGTTTGCGCTAATACTTACCCAAGTAGTTACATTTTTTAAATTTTACTATGCTTATTATTATTATTATTATTATTATTATTATTATTATTATTATTATTGTCAACTATCCAGACACACAATTATTGTAACATTGTTCCTTCAAAACCTTATTGCATAACTCTATCAGGAGTTTATTTTCTGCTGTTATCGATCTTTCACCGTGTTTTATCTCGTTATTTGTTCTTAACTTAGAATTAGGTAAAAATATATTGCCTGGTTCGTAATGTGATAGACACAAGAACCTGCTTGCCTATTGTTATATCTCTTGTTTTAAATTGCTCCTAGTGATGCTAACATGTAGGAGTCCAGAATTGTTCGTAGATTGTGTTATATATATATATATATATATATATATATATATATATATATATATATATATATATATATATATATATGTGTGTGTGTGTGTGTGTGTGTGTCTAAATTTGAAAAGGATTCCCAATGTAAACGCTTATATTGTATGGGAAAATATGAACGAGTTTTTTTTTCTTCAGATTAATACTGCACGACGTTCGGGAGTGAAGTATTCATCCGAGAAAACGAGTTCATATTTTCCCATACAAATGCAGTAACCTTTTTTTATTTTTTATTATGCACTCATTTTGATATTCTACCTACTTAATTTAATAAATACACTACAAGACAGAAAGTAATTTAGTAATTGAATTTATGCTGTATTCAAAAATAAATACACAACCATAGATTCATGAACACACAAAAACAATATTAATGCACCGCCCAGAGACCCTTGCAAAATTCGTCGCGCGCTCGACAGTAGTTTCAACGAGAATTGTCGTTTTAGTCTACTTAAAATTGAAATTTAGAGTCATATTGTGAATGAATGCGCATTGCAACAACTTTTCCATTTGATCTGGAATGGATGGATAATGTTCTTTTGTTGATCCAACTCAATTCTGCTTTTCTGAATATGATGAACTGCATTATTTGGTCAGTTCAGTGCAGATTCAGTTGGAAATATACTCGAAATTATAGTACAGTTTCGGTGTGTATCAGGTTTGCAGAACATGTAATTCAGATTAGCAGAATTAACTAAAGAAGAACATTTTGAGGAAATTCAAGATGCATAAATGTAAGTATATTTATTACCATTTTTATTACCAGCTAAACAAGACGCATGTCTTTGCGCTGTCACTTGCCCTTTCCCTTCCATCTCGCTGTTGGAGGGACCCCAGCTTTGACCTCTATCATACAGTCTGTCTTCTATCGCTTGCCTAACAATGTATCAAAATAGTTGCACTGGGAAAATTGCAATGCAGTTGTTGTGTGACAGTCCATATATCCAAAGGAAATAATACTTTTTCGTCGTCTTGGTTTATTGGTTCTGAGGCTCTTAGTTTCCTACCAAAACCTTCAGTTGCTTTTCTTACCCTTGAATTTAAAATTTTGACAGACTTGTAAAATAGTACGTCTCTGATAGATATTCGATAGCCCTTGGCCTCAATATGCTTTTCTATGCTATATATTTTTCGACCCTAAAGTGTACATATTCTGAATCATTCTATTTGCGAAAACATACGAATATTTTTCCTAAATAACTGTTTCAATGATAGTACTGTATTTTCAATTAATGAGTCTCTCACGTTTGCTGTTGACACTGCGAATATCACGTTCATTCATGTGCTTGTTTGAAAGTTTCGTTTCTGACTCATTGAACTCGTCGACATCGTTACGTTTATCATCTATACTTTGAAAGGCATGAAACCGCTTGTTTAGTTCATTCACAAACAAATCTAATCAACCAAAACCTAAAGTATCTACTACATGAGCGTGCATGTTTTGTTTACAAAGTAGTTCTTATACACTATACTATTTTTAGGCACGCGTGTCGTGAACATGCCTGCAATATCATGGTGTTCAGTATCGTAAAATACTGCACGAATCTGACAATGTAAAGGTAACAGAGACAAAAACAACAAACGAGAGAGATGCAGTAATTGATAATACCATTCTGATCATTCAAACATTTATTCAGGAAAAATATTCGTACCTTTTGCAAATAGAATGATTCAGACTATAACCAGTGCTCTCAAGGGACTATAAAATATAGCATAGAAAAGCATACTGAGGCCAAGGGCTATCACATATCGATCAGAGACGTACCATTTTACTAGTCTGTCAAAATACTAGATTCGAGAAAAAAAGCAACTGAAGGTTTTGGTAGGAAACTAAGAGCCTCAGAGCCAATAAACCAAGACGACGAAAAAAATATTATTTCCTCTAACTAAGAGGACTGTCAAACAACAGATACTATGCAATTTTCTCCGTGCAACTATTTTGTTTGGCTAGCGATAGAAGACACACACCGAATGATGCAGGACATAAATGGGGTCCCTCCAACAGCGAGATGCAAGTGAAAGGGCATAAACATGTCTCGTTTAGCTGGATAAAAGAATGGTAATAAATATACTTACATTTATGCATCTTGAAGTTCCTCAAAATGTAGTTTCTTAGTTCTGCAAATCCGAATTCTATGTTCTGCAAACCTGATACACACCGAAACTGTACTGGAATTTTGAATACATTTCCAGCTGAAATCCATCCTTCTCACTGCACTAAACTGACCCAGTAATCCAGTCCATCATAATCAGAAACGTAGAATGGAGTTTGATCAATATAATAACAAAATCCTTCCATTCCAGACCAAATGGAAAAGTTGTTGCAATGCACATTCATTAACAATATGACTCTAAATTTCAATTTTAAGTAGACAAAAATGACAATTCTTTTTGACACTACTGTCGAGCACGCGATGTAGTTCAAAGGTCGCTGGACGATGCTGTGAACGCATTAATATTGTTATTGTGTATTGATGAATCTATGGATGTGTATTTGTTTTTGAATACAGCATAAATTCTATTACTTTATTTCTTTTAGTGTATTTTTATAATTAAGCCTTAAGTAGAATAACAAAATGAGTATATCATAAAAAAGGTTACTGCATTTGTATGGGAAAATATGAACTCATTTTATCGGATGAATACTTCACTCCCAAAAGTCATGCAGTATTAATCCGGAAAAACTCATTCATATTTTCCCATACAAATACTATAACCTATAAATATAAATATGGAATATAATTTTTTCAACCATGTACTATGCATATTATTATCTGTGTAATAATTAGTGTAACATTTTTCAAACCAGGTCTTTGACCGTCTTCAGTTAGTAGGTGTGACTACATACTATAAAACTGCCGATTGCATTATAGAGAATATTGGGAAGCATTGTTAAGTGATGTTGTGGAAGGGGTCGGAAATGGACAGCCTTTCAGGATCATTGGAGATATTATTAATGTTTCTGTAGGAGTCAAACATGAAAGAACTGATCACCATGGTGGAATGTTACAATAGTTTGGGTCCGCTGCCATATTACCAAGTCTTTTGATGAAATGCCATATGAACGTCTGGGACAGACTAAAGATTTACAGTTTTATCATTTATTCCTTCTGTCCAAGATGAAAGAAGATTAAAGAATGATTACAGAGTTCTCATATCAAGGGTGGCTAATGTGCTCCTTCCCCAGTTAGAGTTTCTGTACAAGACCCAGCCCACCCACATATTGGGTACATACAGTGAGGAGCTGACAAAGAAGAATGTAGTGATGCCTCTAGAGGTTCTTCCAATCAGTGAGCAAAAGTATGTAGATGTTGTTTCCATTTTCGTCAAATATGAATCATGAATTGCTTGTAAAGAGAAATTGCCATTTCTCATTACCAGACCAGCTTACCAGAGAGAGGTTTACAGGTGGCAAAGGACTAAGTCTGATTGCTTCACTGAAAGAGAGAGACTGAATTACCTTTACACTATCACATTAGAAATGTGGCATACTGTCATGATCCTTTTTTACCGTAATGTTTAAGTGCATATACAGGGATGAGACTACTGACAAAGGCACAATGAATGCAGAAAGAATTTGATTAAGTTGAAAAGCAGTCATTATGATCATAAAAAAGACTTTACCCTTTACTTTATTATAGGCTACATTGTTGAGGTTCTATGTGATTATTTTGGCCTGGGGACTTTGACAGATGCCCTGACCAATAATCTTCCACTAGAAGATTTGTTGCATGATAGAAATGGAATCCTAGTTGAATTATACTATGGACAAATTTATCGATGAATATGTCTTGGGTAGAAACACTGATGCGTCCAATAACATAAAGGTGGACCCTGAAGAGATGATTGTAACTCTGATACTACCAAATGAATCTGGCTCAATAGTCTTCATCACCGCCCCCTCCCCCCCCCCCAATGATCTCAGTTTTGTCTAAGGCTCAGAATGACAGAGTTAAGTATTATGTTCATATTTTACTACAGCTAGGACTGCTGTGTATACAGTTCCTTGATGTTTGCCAAGTACCTGACAGGACAAGGTTAATAACTACCCTCAAGTGCACGATGTCAGTTTTTAAGGCACCTAATTCACACAGTAAATATGCACTTGAAATTTTGCATTTTCTTCCTCATATAGCCTTCACATTACCAACAAGTCTTTGTATGGTTTATTTGTGAACACTCATGGCAAAATGGGTTCACATTCTTGTAGACCTTCAAATTGAACATTTTGTCAGGAAAATTAAGAAACTAGTTAAAAATGTTGGGTTTAACATCGTCAGGGGATCAATTTTAAGAAGATGAAGAGCTCTAGCTGGCATGTCCCATGTTATAGAACAGTATGAACATGCTGCTGGTGTTATTGTTCAAACTCAACGGCATAAGAATGCCTTTGAACAAGATATGATGGTTATCGAAGACCTGATAGATGTTCATCCATTTAAGACACAAATAGGGAGAGCTTTTGATAAAATTTGAAAAGACTCTTGCTTCTACAGATGGATCCCTATCCCAACATAATTATGAGGCATGGATTTAGCACCATACATTTTTCTTTGATGATGAAACAGAAAAATAAATTGATGAAGTATATGTGTAAGTTAATCTGTGAGGAACTAGGATAAAATCATGCATTACATTTCATTATACTGTTCACAATTCCAAAAGAGTGCATGTGGTGTTTTGGAAATTTGTTATAATAGAATAGGTCAAGTGGTTTTACCTTTAACTCTTTTGAACAAGATTATGAGGCATGGATTCAGCACCATAAATATTTCTTTGAGGATGAATTTATTGTAAACATTGTTATTTATATAAATTACTTTTCTTTGGATTAACTACGATTATATACTTAGAAGGGTTTAGGGCATAAATATCATACATGTTGGTTGACAGAGATAAATGAAAAACATACATCTTAATGCATTACATGGTTGATGATTCTTTAGATTGCTGAAGCCGCTACTGGTTGTAGGTGAAAGTGAAATGCAACTTCCTGAACAGTATTACTGAACTCAGAAGGTTCTGAAACTAAACATGTGATGTGTTCATCAAAACATGCTGCACCTTCTGCTGTCACATAGACTTAAATTACATGCTTCACTTGCTTTCATTGCTCCAGAGACGTAAATTGGATGAAGGTGTGTCTCACAAACTGCTGACGATTGGTACATATGTTACAACATTCAAGAATAGTAGTATGCTGGAAATTTACACTGAAATACCCTGATAAAATAAATCTTTAAATTTAATTGAAATACCCTGATAAAAACAATCTTCTGCACTTATTTGACTTACAAACATCTTTGATGGTTTTATCAATATGTGTCGGTGCTAAGTCTGTAACATTATAGTACAAAATGACTTGGGCTCTGGAACCATTTTTGCCTACATGGACAATCTCCTGTGTGCATACTTAAAAAAGGAACAAAAAAGTAAGTATTAATAAGTGATGTATTTAAATACGTTCTGTACATGCTCGTAGCAGAGGGAATTTTACATGTGTTACAATAAATAAAAAAAAAAATGCATATTAAATCTTGCTTGGAAATACCAAGGACTAAACGAAACATCTATCTAGTAACTATTACAGTAATGAACCTCTTTTTTTGCTTTAAATATTGATACAAGAAAAATGCATAATGAAAGGTAACTTTGAATATAAACAATTACGCATGTATATTCAGGTATGTTTAATTACATGACTTATATACATACACCCTTATCAGCTTGAAACGTACGGTACTCTACCCCCAACACATATTGTCATATATAAAATAGCTTTGCTTTTCAGCCTTAAAAAATAAAAATAAAACCAAATTATGATGTTGAATGGGCACATGAACCGAGCAAATGATAACTGTTTAGCCGTTGGAACGAATTGCTCTATATGTTCTTGGGAAACTCACAGAAATGTATGTAGGAACTTCGTACATCATAGTAGTTGGCGACCATTTTTCGAAATGGAAAGAAGCATGCGCCATACTTGATCATACTTCGTAGATGGCCATCGATAAACTGGTCACTGAATTCATTGACAGTTTGTGTGTCCGCGGTATATTTGCACTGACCAAGGACGATAGTTTGAATAAAAATTTATTTACTTCGTTGTGTAAAAACTAAAGATATTCAAAACTCGAATGGCACCGTATCAACCCAATCAGAACCTTCGATAGAACCCTGCAACAAAATGCTTTCAATGTTCATTGATGAACACCAACGAGACTGGGATGATCACTTTCCCTATGCAATGATGGCGTATCGTTCGTCAGTTCACGAAAGTATTGGAGGCACTCCTAATCTCTTTACATTCGGGAGAGAAATAGCCCTTCCACTCGACATTATGGTCGTTTTAATGCCATATCAGTATGAGGACAAGTGTCCTTTCGAATATGTACGTTGGGTTCAAAATATCCCCCCCCCCCAATCATGTAATGTCGCTTACGAAAAATTTGAATAGTTTCTCAAGAGGGCAGTTTTGCTATGACAGGAAAACAAAACTAGGTCATTTTGACGTAGGAGAATGGACTTGAGGATGATCATCTTCGCCAGCCAAGATTCCGATATATTAACCTAGCTACACCTTGGCGGATCGATCAGATATTTCTGTCCTTTTGGTCTCTGAATTTCAATGGATGCATTGGGAAGCCACCGCTTCAGGTTGTTCAGATTTGACCACTTTACCTCCATAATCAAGACAAGGGGTGCACACAAACAGAATGATCTCATTAATAAGCGATATTTCACTGCCGGTGTGTGTTTGGACAATACACCCTTTCCCTTAATGGCTTCTTTCTGGTATCACCGGTCCACAAGTTTTTAGAAGTCGTCTGCTTCAGAGATGAAGCATTTATTATAGATTTTGATGTGCTGAATTCAAATATGACAATTAAAACTGCTGACTGGCAACTGTTTCCAAGATATTTGAGTTATTAGATTTTACGTCTATGTGTAATGTGTAGATAGTAAAGGTTTAATCATAAATTGTACACCTAGGTCTTTTCATGTGTTAATGGTTGCTTTACATGATAATATTTCACCTGTCCTGTTGATGCATCACTTTAAAAACAGCAAAAAGGGTTATATAAATAAAATTTATTATGAAACAAAAGATCAAAAACTTATATGTATATATAAGTACATAGTTTGGTTCTTATTCAGTGTCTACTCGGCGCTTCTTGGCTTGTCTCTTTTATTCATTAGATGGAGCATCTTTTGTCACTGTCCAGCAATAGTCTGCAAGTATTGACGGGCTCCATTTGCCATGATAGCATTTCTCCATTGTTGCAACTTCCTGGTGAAATCGCTCGCCGCGCTCGTGGCTCACTGCTCCGCAGTTAGGTGGAAAAAATCTAGATGAGAGTGCCAAAATGTATCTTTAGTGACATGTTGCTTTTGTATGCCTTGAGGAGGTTTTCCGCAAACTCCCTGTACTTGTTGTATGCAAGAAAATTTGTTGCCACTAACTGAAAGGCTTTCCATGCCGTCTTGTCCTTGCCACGCAGTACATGGTCAAATGCATCTCGAAGAAGTTCACGAATCTAAAGACCAACAAAGACACCTTCCTTTAACTTAGCTTCACTTAACAGTGGAAATTTTCCACGGAGGTACTTGAAAGCTGCTTGTGTTTTGTCCATGGCCTCGACAAAGTTCTTCATCAGACCCAACTTGATGTGCAAGGGTGGTAACAAAATCTTCCTTGATTCAACAAGTGATAGATGCTTAATACTTTTCCTCCCAGGCTCCAATGACTGTCGGAGAGGCCAGTCTCTCTTGATGTAGTGGAATCTCTCGCACGACTATCCCATTTGCAGAGAAAACAGCAGTACTTTGTGTATCCAGTCTGCAGACCAAGCAAGAGAGCAAGAACCTTCAAATCGCCACAGAGCTGCCACTGATGTTGGTCATGGTTTATGCATCTCAAAAGTTTTTTCATGTTTTCATAGGTTTCCTCCATATGGATTGCATGACCAGCTGGAATTTATGGCAAAACATTGCCATTACGCAACAAAACAGTTAAGACTCGTCTTCGATAATTCAATTAACAGTCTCCACGCATCTGGATCATAAACGATGTTGAGGGCTGCCATCACACCATCGATGTTGTTGCAGGCTACAAGATTACCTTCCATGAAGAAAAATGGGACAAGATTCATTTGAAAGTCACGGAACATGGAAACCCTAACATCGCCTGCCAGGAGATTCCACTGCTGTAGTCTAGAACCCAATAGCTCTGCCTTACTCTTGGTTAGTTCCAAATCCGTGACAAGGTCATTCAGTTCACCTTGTGTTAGGAGGTGTGGTTCAGAGGAGGAGAATGGGAGAAAATATGGGTCACGTGACATTGATGGTTCAGTACTAGAAGTTTCATCCTCTTCCTCTTCCTTTTCTTACACAAGTGAGAATGGTACATCAAGAACCGTCAGTCCTTCTCCGTGGGGTACCGGGTGTATGGCTGATGGAATGTTTGGATAATGCACAGTCCACTTTTTCGTATTTGACACACCTTTCACAACTGGAGGCACCATGCAGAAGTAACAATTGTTGATATGATATGTTGGCTCTCTCCAAATCATTGACACTGCCAAAGGCATAGATTTCTTTTCCTGTTTAACCATTGGCGAAGATTTGTTGCACAAGTGTTGTAGCATATGTGTGGCGCCCACCTCTTGTCCTGATCTCCAATTTTGCAGCCAAAGAAAAGGCGATATGCTTTCTTAACCATAATGATTATAATGCGCTTTTGTGATGCAAAAGTCACTTCACCACAAACATAGCAGAAGTTATCTGCATTGTTCACAGAAGTACGAGGCATCTCTGCTCACTTTGGCTAAACAGAAATGTGTCCCTTTGCAAAATCAAACACTGACAAATAAGAGAGCATGACACTGTATGATTTCTAGAACTGATATAGGGAAATTTGTTGAGCAGAGTGATGTAAGCTTAGTTATGATTGCATCATCCATGACTTCTAGGAATAACATGATGCAATTCGTATCATGTATGACACAATACAGCTTCAGATTACATCATCCATTGTTTTGCCTCAAAAGCATGTACTGTCCAAACCCAGTCATAGATTTATTCATAGATCCAGTCAAAGATGTATTTTAGTCATTTCTGGTTTAAAATGAGATCCCTTCCCTTTATAACTCACGTATCCTCCGCCATTCCCAAGTCAAGGGTTATATATACTGACCTAACATAATATCTTTAAAACTAGAGCCAATCATCAATTTTTAAGCATCATTTTGTCCTTAGTGACCAGAATTAGTAAAGTTTGGCTACATTTTTTTTCAGAAGCATGTTGGCTGTAGACCAATGTATTTAGTCTGAGTTTCGATATTAAACTTACAAAGTATCCTTTTGAAGTTATTTGCCTCTAGCATTTCTGCCGATGTACAGTGTACCGCTGTTACACGTTGTTGGTTAGCTGAGATTGCATACTAACGAGGCAACTCGCGAAATCCAATAGATGTCTCTAGTGCAAAGCACTGAGATATCTGATATAGGTTAACATATCGGAACATTGACTAGCGAAAATGGGAGGTGGTATCTACCTTAAAGCAAAGATAAATTCTGACTAGCATAGGTGGGTCGGTATATAATCATAGACAAGGCGTCAGATGTGGCCTATATAAAAACAGGTAACCCCTGAATCGGCTTCCATCATAGTGCATATAGATCATCTCTGAAGCCGTATCAGAATAACACGATCCCACAATGTTGCAATTTACATTTGAAAACGCACGAAGACTCCAGTAATAACGCTGATGACACTGGTTCTGATTGTGAGGAGGAACCTTATATGTCTGTAGAATCTGACATTTCATGCAAGGTATTCCGATATGAATTTTAGTTGGAAAAATACACTTATGCATAATTAAAGGAATGTGCATGTTGCAAATTGGTACTTATGAATGAATTTATTATGAATTTTGTGGCATACGCATGTTTCATAACACTTGATGTTTTTGTATAAAGATTTTATAAAGTATTTCATATATTATCTCTTTAAATTGAACTGATTGCATAGTTAATGATATTTACCAAGTAGATTATAGTTATTATTCTTTCGTTGGAATAAATGCTTCTTGATTAATGCATTTTCTCATGTGTCAAATATTTTGACAGTCGTAGTATTCTTAAGATGTCTGTGAGAATCTTTGCCCTTAGTTGTTGTTGTTTCTCTAGTAAAGACTGACCAGACGGCAATTTTATAGTAAGATAAAATCCAAGTTTTAAGTCTGATTCTTTTTTAGATTTAATATTGTGTTTTTAACATGCCGAAAGAGGCACGGAGAATGCACTATTTTACTTATGTTAATTATAGAGTTTAAAGTAAAATGATTTAAGGTACCCTAGATATTCATAAGAGATTAATGTATATGTCCATGTATAGACCGACCAGATTGACCTAGGTGTAGATGAGGAAAAACTGATGGACTCCCTGACGCAAGAAGTAGACGTTCCAAAAGACCAAAAAGGTATGCGTATCCCAGGAGCGAAGGAGGACATTTCTTGCCCCATTGATGGACGCCATCGCTGCATGTAACGTAATGTCCGGAACTATTTACGCCATTGGGAGGAAGTTCATCGTTCAGTGTTTATATACAGACTATGTCTGTTGACAAAACTTCAAGAGGCCCTGTGACCTAAGTCGTCATGTGGGACGATTACAAAATCTGGATACTAATATGAGGGAAAATTTTAGTCGCAAAATTACGGGTGGAGATATTATAATTATTATTATTATTATTATTATTATTATTATTATTATTATTATTATTATTAAAAAGGACTAAAACGTTTTACCTAGAAATTAATCATTTTAAATTCGCAAACTGTACTAAAGTTATTTTTTAATGTTGAAGATTGTGCTGTAATTTTCTGTAAAAAAAAAGGATCATCTTAAAGAGAGTCATGAAGAAATATTTTAATGTAAGTAATGAATTGTAATTTCTTTGATACTATTTTAGTAAATTTATTTTCATGCCATTCTCTATAAAGTATTCTAGCTATATTTGGTAAAGTGTGTTTTAGGACGAAGTGCATATAAGTTCATTATTTCTAATAAGGTAAATCGGAAAGTTATTATTGTTGTAACTTCTCGTACATATTTTTGGAATTGAATAGGATCAAAATATTTTATCTTGAAATGGTCAAACGATTCTCTTAGAAACAATGTGCAGAGCACATTCCGTTTAAGGAGGGAAGTGATGGTGGATGGAGATTGAACGTGTAATTTCCTTGGAGTATGTACGTAATATGCCATCCGGTTCATTTAGGATTTATTCACATTGAAAGTCGATTTTACTCCCTCCCTTCTTTTTTTCATACGTAATATACCATCCGGTTCATTTAGGATTTATTCACATTGAAAGTCGATTTTACCCTCTCCCTTCTTTTTTTTATAGCAATAGTGTTTACTTAGGTTAAGTCTTGAATTCAGGACTCGGCAACAAGAGATGGCTAATTCTGACAAAGGCACCATGTGTGACTGATGAAAATAGACACACTTTTTTTTTTTAAATGTGAAAATTTGTTCCTTTGCTGAGAAAGAATTAAACATATTTGTTTTACGTTATAAAATATCTTGTGTCATTTATGTAATCTCCGAATTCCAAACTGAACTTGAAAGTAATGGTCGCATCTTCCGTTCTCAAATGGACTTACGAAAGTTCAGATCGTCCAAGTTGGGAGGCAATCTTCTCTTTAACATGTTGATTGCTGGACCTAGAAGTTAAGGCAAAACTGAACGTATCAAATGTTTGATGCACCACAAATCACTTTTGTTCAATCGTCCTCCAAAGCGAATCATGTAATGTTACAAAAGGTGACAATCGTCTTACACATTACAAGGACAATACACTTCACTTGCAGAAGGAATTCCTCGCAAAGACGAAGGGGTCGTGTCTGACTTCAGGCAAAAATGTCTCATCTTCGATGACATGTAAGGAAAAGATGAAGAAAATGGAGTTTGGTTCACACGAAATGGACCACATCGTAATAACAGTATTATTTACATAACATAAACTTATTTAAAGATCAAGCGCATCGCACCATCAATCTCAATGGTCATTATGTCGTCTTTTTTAAAGACCAAGGGATAAATTTCCTGTTCAAGTTGGCAAAACAATTAGGGCTATCTTCGCCGATGACGACACCATTCAATAGCCATATTTACCCATCGATTTGAAACCTACCACTCCCGTATGTTTGAGAGCTCGTACGAAATTTTTTCATGATCGGTATTAAGATGGATGTCCAGTCATTTACAAGTCGCCTTCCTCGTTTTTGTCTGTCTAAAAGAAAGTAAAACAACACCATTTATTTCTGTTAGTTCTAACAGTATTTAAATTGACTTCCATTCAGTCTTATCGTCCTGTCGAACTGATTCGTGTAATGTAATGCCATCGGTCGCGAAGAAAATGCACAAGTACATTTACTTTTATAAGATACATGTCTCAAAGAAATGTTACAATGGTTTACTTTCACAGAGTGTCAACTACTACAACGCATCATTCAGTTCTGCATCAAACTAAACAATACCCCCCCCCCCCAAACATCCATCTAGGCCAATGCGAACACGTGAGCAAGCTTGCCAGTAGCTTCCGTTGGGTCGGCGGTTCGTATTGGGCTTTCTCTGGCAGCTATTCTGGCTGCCATGTATAACTTTCAGTGCGCTGAAAAATGGCATTAAGCTCAAAACAACAAAATTAAAAAAATAAATTAGGTTTGTCACAACTGTCTGATCAAAGAATTGATTCACAGTCCAGACAACCAATCATCTTGAAACAAGGTGGAAGTGGATCTTTAGGTGCTGTCATTAGTCGTTCGTTTCTATGACGGGATCTTAATGCTGAAGTTAAAAGATACAAAAAATGGAAACGATGAGAAGCAAGTTCAGTACGAAGGAGAAGAAACCCAAAAGAAAGTCTCCTTACAGAAAGAGAGGTACTGCCACTAGAATGCGCACGTACTCACGACAACCACACCTTGTAAACGTCTGTCCTTTCGCTTCTTATCTGTTAGTGAGAAAGAAAGTTAAAACTAATTTAAGTCCAGTGTTTCCCAGTCTAATGAACAAATGGAAACCTGCTTCACAAGAAACTTCGACACAGTCGTCGCCTTCTTCCTCTACTGTTTTAGATGATGCTGCAGCCATTAAGCAGCATCTCCTTCGATGCAATTACAAGACGGAACAGTCACACTAGAAAATTTACTTGATTTGTGCAAAAGAAGAAACGGGAAGATTAAGTCCTTTGAGAACGACAGTAGTGCCTAAAATCAATGTGATACGACGGTTCGGCAATCAGTTGGAGACAACTTGGAGTGAATGGAGACGTGTTGTATAAAACTCACATCACTTCTTTCCCCTGAACAAGGATATCTCAAAATTTACACCATCGTGAACGTCCCAAGAGACCCTCCAATGCAGGAAAGAATGGTCTCCCTTCTTATTTAGTTAAACATCAGGATGTCTTGTCAGTACTTACCAGATCCAAAGCCCGATTTAAAAAACAAAAACACGCACGCAAAGAAAAAGAACGAATCATTCAAAAGGCCTCTAAAAAAATCAAAGATACTGTGCGTAAATGTTGTTTGCACGTCTTGAAAAGCACCAAGAAACACAAACAGCGATTATAGCAACATTGTCACGTTCCTCACCAAATGGTAGAAAAGAAAATGCCAATCTATCGAAAGAAAACATGTGTTCCTTCAACGAGGAATATTTCTCCCCATCGTGATAGAACCGTTGGCTTTTTCTTTGTTAGGATCAAATGTTGAAACTCTTTCAGTTCGGTACATAAATGAAAAACACACACACACACACACACACACACACACACACACACCGTTTGCAACAAGATTATACGATAAGATTTAGTAACATTTAAAATCATACTAACGTTTGCCAAAAGATATTATGGTGGAAACATTGAAAAAAAAACTAATGTTTCATTCGGCGTCAGTAACGAACATTTGAAATTAACACAAATTTAAGGTTGCTGCTATTTCAATAAACAAAGGATGAGCTAAAACTGTTCTTGATTTACATGTGCACATACTATGAAAGGTACAGTCAAGAGAAAAGGAGAGATTGAGAGAAATGTGTTAGAAAATCGTAATGTGAAAGATTAGTAGATACACGAGGGAACTTTATTTATAGTCCACATGTTACTTCCATCGCGATATTTGACAGCTTGAGTATACTGACAACTAGTCCGATGGCATTGATCCTGAGTATGGAAAACACTATTGCTATACTGTCTTCTATAATGCCATTAAAATGTTTTGAACTATTTCAAATAGGAATAGTTTTATGTTCACCTTGAAGATAAGCTAGGTATTAACGTGCTGAGACATTTATTCTTTGGTACAACATTTCAGAGTGCCTTTAGAATACTATAAAACCACACTTGATAAAAACACGGTAGACGTTACCATGTTTGATTTCACGTTCGATTAGAAACAAAACTCGCTAAGCAGTGATGCTTATAAAGTAATATACCCATTCCTAATTCATCAAATTTGTATGGTATTACAGTAGTCACAGTACTTTATACGGCTCCTATAACAAACAATTGGAAACGTCATTATATTGAAACTTCAGTAACTTTAACTTTCCCATTGCTTATGATAGGACATATATTAATAATTATGGACCCATCCTTGATGCAAGTTTCTATGTGGAGAAATACCATATATCCGAAAACATTTTTTGTTTTTAGCTTTATGTGTTTCAAACACGTATTTTCGATTCTGCAAATAAAGAATCAGGCACTTATTTCAGTAATTAGTGTTCCTAAGTCAAGCCTGTAAAAGGAGCTAAATTCCATCAGTAAAACATTACCTCTGTGTATTTTTTACTTGTTACAAATAGGAAAAGCTCTCAAAAGACCCATTTAGGGAAACTTTGTACTTTTCATTTTCAACGATTCATGGCCCTCAAAACCCATATATACTTTATTATCTTCATTATTTCTAGACTGGTTTCAATTTTTTGATACAAATTAGTACCTTGAGTCCTAAAACATATGATGTCACAAGATTCAGTACGGCTCTTATGACAAAGAAACCAGCACTAATGGGGATGTTCTTATCAACCGACATGGGTTACTCTTGATCATAATCACCATGTTTGATTCAAAGTGTGATTTATTATATTGTCAGAATGTTTGTTTTTTTTACTGTCGTTGTTAGGTTAACTGCACTTACGTTTTGCTGAGGCATATTTTTATTCAACGTGGACTCAGCCAACCTTAGAACGTTACCAGAAACGCCATTGTGTTCGGCATTAGAAAAACGACTCGATTCACGTTATTAGTTTAACTTATCACATTTAAAAAGACTTAGGTCTGTTTTGCTAAAATAAGTCTAGACTAGTGTTTTCAACGTTCGCTGTGCAACTAATAGGTGCCACTGAAGGCTGTGGATTACGTGATTAAAGGTAAGTAAGATTTATTCTTCATACAACACAATCTGGTAATCATGAAGTTGTAGAAGTCATGTTCATGATAGTTAAATGAAATTGTATATTCTTCATTTACTTGTTGTATATCGTGTTCGAATTTTTTATATATAGAAAGAATTGTACGGAAATCAATCAAGAACGGTGACGCTGACCGAAGTAATCGAATAACATCATTCCTTTAAAAGGTTGAGGATTATGCCCTCTTCCTATTTTGAATGATGATGATGATGATGATGATGATTATTAATATTATTATTATTATTATTATTATTATTATTATTAGTAGTAGTAGTAGTAGTAGTAGTAGTAGTAGTAGTAGTAGTAGTAGTAGAAGTAGTAGTTATAGGGGACACTTGAGAGACAATGGGTCTTCCATGTTAGAAAGTGATGTACTTAGGGGACAATGGGACTTTAACATGGGTAATGCAGGGATGTCACTTGGAGGAAAATGAGACTTTCACATGGAATATTGGGCCTGTGTAGAGACAATAGGAATGGGGGGTGACGTCACGGTACTGGACACTGGCAACAATGTTGCAAGTGGTTGACCTCGATCGGGCGGAACAGTGTGGCAAGAGGCTGACTTGAATAAGCGTTACTCTAGGGACAAATAGAGACACAGACATAGAAACATGTATAGAGACATAGACATAGACAAACAAACAAATACACAAATATGGCAAGAGAGAATAGATATCTTTTCGAGGCAATGGAGTGGCCCTGAAAAGGGCCTTTGTTTTTTTTTATTAACACCATTCTGTTAACATAGAGGGCATTGCACGGATCTTCTTCTCTTCCTCAAACTTCGTCTGACTTCTGGACCATAGATTAAGACTCTCTTCAGACAGCCTTGACTCTCCACATAGAACTTTCGTTTCCAAAGGGATACCTCTGTCATTTGGGTGATAGCCCATGATGATTTGATATACATTGGAAAGTCAGGGTTGAACAGCATCGATGATAGGAGGATAGACGATTCTACGTTAGTCCACATCTTGTGACAAGAACAGGTGAATGGAATGAGGTGAATCGCGGTTATTGATAGTGGAAGAGTGGATCGAAACGGATTGAGTTCTTTCACCAATCCTAACACGCATTACAAAATTTTTTCACAGTGCGGAGTCTGTCTTCCAATCCGAAGAGAGCTGCCTGTGACGTCACATTCCCTATATAGGTGCGCTAGCGTAATTGCGCAGTGAATCAATGCGACAGAGTTAGAACATGACGGAAACTAAGAAGACGATGAATTGGGGTGCACAGGCAGTGGAGATGAGAAGTGATGTATGCGGCTACCAAAGCAAACACGGTCCTACTTTCAGAAGAGAACGATTTTAATTGGGATTTAGTGGATTTTCTCCCTTCTTCACAAGAATTTGTTCCGGTACCAGCTCCTTGGCCACCTTCTCCTTCTTTAGCGTACGTCAAGGATTTTAAACAGTGACAGAAAGAAGAATTGGAGAAATTTTGCAACAGCAGAAAGAAGCAGAACAAGCTTTTCTTATTCAACAGCAACAGCGAGAAGAAGAAGAGGCAAGAAGAAATCGACAAGAAGAAGAAGCAGCGAAGAAACAAGGTCTAGGAGAGAAGGAAGACGGTGAAAGTCAAACGGTGACGGTACTCTTAGACATTTTGGCAGAGTTAAGGAGCCTGAAACAAATGTATCAGACTTCTTTAATACGACCAAAGAGAAAAAGATCTTCCCGAGCCAAACAGTCCAATCCTGTCCAGACACCTACTACTCCTGAGATACAAACCCTAGTGATCTCCACCAAATCATTGACAGGAGCAGATCCAGAAGTAGGCATTGGCCGTGGCAAAGGGATAAGGCAGTTAAAGCTCATTACTTCCCGTTCCAGACCCTGTTGCATTCCTGAAATGCAAAAATTGCAAGACGTCTTAGCTGTACGCTACACGTTGAAAGTACACCCTCAAGAAGTGGGCGGACCTCTGTTGTTTTGAGGCAAAAATTTCAAAGACGGAAAATACATTCACGTCTATCATCACGATGAACATTTCGATGCCATTACCAGTATCACCGGAATCCTGGGATACAGTTATTACCGTGAGAAATGTGACTATCGGCATAACAATCGAGAGAAACACAAATATTGTGGATCGAAATGTTCGGGATGTTTGGCCTCTAAACCCTGTCATGACGAAGGGCAACAACGAGTGCATTGCTATGCTTGTCAGCGCACTTTTGTCAGCCCAACCTGTTAACAACAACATCTGAAGACACAAGGTTCACAGCAGATAAGTGCTTGTCAACTCCTGAAATGTTGTTCTGCTTGTGGACAAGTTATACGAACAAATAGTGCCAAGGCACACGTATGTTGAGGAAAGAAACGATGTCACATTTGTCACAAATCGTGGACTTGGAACACGAATGCTACATTCAAAATTACCAACCCTAACAGGAGGAGGAAGAAGATGACCAGAAGAAAGGGAATTTCATCTTTTTCGACTTTGAATGCAGGCAAGAGACCGGCATTCACATTCCTAATTTCGGCGTGGCTCATCGAGCATGCAAGAAGTGCATCCAAGAACCTATCTTTAGTCATTGCCCTCATTGCAACAAGACTCCTGGAGGACGTGAAAAAAACTTAGGAGGATCTCACACGCTGGCCGATTTCGCACAATGGATCTTAGACCCCATCGACGAGACGTGAAGCCAAGAGGACATCGAATGTTACGGAGATTGTCATCGCTATGCCACTGTGATGGCTACAAATTCTCGAGATACGATGGAAAATTTGTTCTCAAATACTATACGGAACAAAGTACCGAACGTCCTTGAGCACCTTGAATGGAGCCAAAATCATTTTCACGTAAGTGGAACAAGTGCAGTTTAAAGATTCGATGAGTTACTTGGCCATGCCATTGAGCCGAGCGCCTAAAACGTTTGGAATGACAAAAATTGCCAAAGGCTATTTCCGCACCTTTTCAATACCGAAGCCAATGAACACTCTTCTTTACCTCATTTGCCTGACGCTCACTACTACGACCCAAACAACATGCACACCAAAACAACGAGAAGCTTTCTACGCTTGGTACCATACTCATGCCTCGGACCCCTTCAACTTCCAGGAAGAAATGTTAAAGTATTGTCGTTCCGACGTGGACATTTTACGGCGTTGCTGTGGAAAATTTCGAAAACTGTTCATGGAATACGGAGGGATCCATCCTTTGAAAGAACGATTCATTCCGAGAAGACCTTGGCTGCCATCCACCCTCAAACGACAAACTTTGTCAAACGTAAATACTCGGTCAAAGCCCTACGCTGGCTACATTACTTGTGCGACAAGGAAGACAAATGGATCCAACACGCCCGAAATGGAGGAGGTGAAAAGACCATCGGAACGTATTCAGTGGATAGTTGGGACTTAGAAAACCCTAAGATCGTGTACGAGTTTAATGGTTGCTTATTTCACCGATGTCCCATCTGCTACCCTCAACGTGACACTAAAAATCAGCTTTTACAACGTACCATGGAAGACTTCTAAGAGGTCACTTGTCAACTACGCTTGAAGTTAGAACAGCAAGGATACTAAGTGGTGGAAATGTGGGAACCCGAGTACGATCACCGTTTGAAAACTGATCCAGAGTTAAACGCATCGTAGAACGTTACAAGTTGGTGGAGCCTCTGAACCCGCGGGAGAGGTTGCACAGAGGACGGACGAATGCCACCTGTTTGCTGTACCACGCCAACGAGGAGAAAGGAGAAGAAATCAAATACTTGTACGTGTATTCGCTGTATCCTTACGTGTGCAAATATTGTCATTTTTGCTTAGGGCACCCACAATTGCTGACGGAACACATTGACCTGGACAACATTCGACAATACGAAGGATTAATTAAATGTAAAGTCTTGCCTCCCACGGACTTGTACCATCCCGTTTTACCTCACAATTGCCAAGGAAAACTGATGTTTCCCTTGTGCCGTACTTGTGTCGAAACGTGCAAACAACGCCAACCTTGTCATCACACTCAGGAAGAACGCACCTTGACAGGAACGTGGGTCAGAGTAGAATTGTTTAAAACTCTGGACCTGGGATACCAGCTGTTAGAAGTATACAAAATTTACCATTTTCCCAAGACAGAACAGTACCACAAGGGCGACGAGACTCAGAAAGGCATTTTCGTAGACTACGTGGATGCCCTTTTGAAACTGAAACAAGAAGCCAGTGCCTTTCCTTCCTGGTGCCAGACTCACAATGACCAAAAGAAATTCAAAGAGAAATACTTGGAGCAAGAAAGGCATCACTTTAGACCAAGTGGAGAAAAACGAAGGAAGGCAATCGTTTGCCAAAGTGATGTTAAATTGTTTGTGGGGCAAAATGGCACAACCGTGTTAACCCAAGACGGAGTATTTGTCCGATCGTGAAGACTTGATCCTAGTCAATTACAAAGAAGAACTTCACTTTGTACAAGCCGACGAATTTGGAAATGTCGTCATTGCGGCTTACGTGACAGCCCATGCTCGCTTAAAATTGTACGAAGCTTTAGAACTGTTAGGAGATTGTGTGCTGTAATTTGACACAGACAGTTGCATCTACATCGATCGCCTGGGTCACCGGCATCCTGACATCAAAGGAGACCGTTTAGGAGCCTTTGATTGACGAGCACCCCAACGACAAGATTCTAAGTTTTGCAAGTTGCGGTCCCAAAAATTACGGCTACGAATACCGGGGTCCCCAAGGAGCAGTGCACACCGAGTGTAAAGTAAAAGGATTGACTCTCAATGATCGCACCAGTCAAGTGGTGAACTTTGGAATGTTGAAAAAAGCCTTGCAGTCTGGAGAGGATCAAGATTTTAAAGTGACCACCTACCAACCTACACACCAAATCGTCAGTCGGCCTTTGGAAAAAGTGTATCAAGTCGTGTACCAGAAGCGAGTGCTACTTCCCAACTACTTCAAAAGTGTATCAAGTCGTGTACCAGAAGCGAGTGCGACTTCCGAACCACTTCACTTTGCCGTACGGGCACACTGGTATAGAAAAAAATGGTTCCAAGACGATAGCCACCAACAAGAAGGATTACTTCGACACAGCAAGAATCGATCGAGGGACCCACTGAGAACTCCAAGTTCAAATAATACAATTTTCCTGTCTTCTTGCCTGACTATTGTGATTGTGCCAGTCGATTGGAAACGTTTAAAAAATAGCCCACGGATAGGGAATGATTATCTACTTCGAATGTTTTAGCTAGAACAGGATTTGTCTACTTGGGACCTGAGACTGGATTGGGATGTGAAGTACAGTGTTTCAGTTGTGATCTGAGGTTGTGTATGGATCGATGTATTTATAAAGATTCAGCTATTAGAACATACTCGATGGTCTCCGCACTGTCCTTATCTTTCCATGGCCTTTCCACTCATCACATTACGGTACATTTATGACGGTACCTTAGACAAGGGGTAGTACCGTTATCCAGGAAGAAGAAAAGGAAGACTTCCAAAACTAGACATAATAAAGGAATGACTTACAAGCTCGAGACTTCATTACGACTAGTATAAAAAGGGAAAAACGTCCAAGACCGATAGTTCCTTGTAACTACAACACCAAGCGAGAAAGATGAATACTCTAAACAGAGAACACCATTGAAGTTCGGTGATTCTCAAGTGGAGTGCGATGCTGTGCTTTGTATGGCAGGGATGCTGTACGCTGTGACCTCAGCGATTCAGTAATACATCATGAGAGCTTTGCTATAACTACTACTACTATACTTACCATGGAAAGTGATGCTGTGCGTGTCAAACCTGATGGATGCGAAAGCTATGCCACTCCTTATCGTGGACTCTTTACTGGTTTTAATTGTAGATGTCATCCTCCACGTGAAACCATGCGATTACCACCCTACGGATGTCATCCATGCCTGAGCAAACTACGGCGGGTTTCACCGTACCCTCATCAAAATGAACCTGTGAAAGAAGAATATTCTTTGTGTGAGCGTTTGACTGAAAACTGCGACTTTGAAAAACGTTTCCAAACCTTCCAAGGCAAGTGGCCTAAATATCTGGGAGGACCTACCCCCGAAGAATTAGCCAGAGCCGGATTTATCTACTTGGGCAAAGGTGATAAAGTCGAGTGCTTCAGTTGCGGTGTGTCACTTTACGAGTGGAAGCAGATAGATTCCGCTTACCTGGAACATGCTCGATGGTCTCCGCACTGTCACTATCTACCTTTAATGGGACGACCCTAGTAACCTCTGGATGGATATTTTACAAGAGAACATTTGTGGTTTGCCTGTGGAGTTGAGAGAACGCATTTACCGAGAGTTTGTCAAAATACAAATCCGACGCCAAGAACAATTGCATTTGTTACGTGAGGAATTTTGGAACCACTGGTGCCTGAATGCTATAAGAGGACTGATTCATTTAAAAGTGTTTCAGTGGTCAGACATTGTTCATCTGACCGAGGACCAGAAGACTTTAGTTGCTACTCATTCTACTTCTTACAGGCTAGCCATACTACAGAGGAAGACTTAGAGGATTACCAAACTCTTGCATACGAACAATTCTTGGTTCAAGAGTAAACGTCTGTGCTACGTGTGGTGTGTAAACTAGTAACTAAACTATTTGGATACATCGAGGACGTTCTATAAGTTTCTGTGCAAAAGGTATATTTATTACCTCCGAAAAAAGTGGTATACAAACTGGCTGCCATGCCACGACATTTATCATTAGTGATACAACAGATTCCATGGAAGGAAGTCAATGACAGAATTCAGATTCTGGTGGATTACGAGCACTGTTTCCAGTGAATTTGGGTTGTCGTGTGGTGTGTCTATTAGTGACTTGCTTTCTGGGATTTTGTTTACCAGCTGATTCCTGGTGGGCTCTGTGCGATCTGTACTGTGAGGTACCATCCCCGAAAGGCCATTCCGGGACGACCCTGTGTGACTGTGTCAAGTGTAGAGCCTCTAAGAACATTACAAACTGTCACTAAGACACCTTCGTCACCAAAAATGTTGTATAGTGACTTGTTTATATTCCACTTTGATCGTTTTGATGTGTATTTTATCGATTTTTACTTAACCATTTAGATCTTAGGCATTTTTTGTTTTTCGTGTTCCATTTAAAAATGTTTTTAGTCAAATAAACGTGAACTGAAAAAAGTATAAAAACTCTTGTCTCGTCTGTCTTCGTTTCAAGAGTCATATTCCATGCACTACCTCTGCTGTCTCTGCTTCCTCTTCCACTATTTTCAAAATCATCGACGAAAACTTAGATCGTGCCAGTTGGGAGGCTTTGTATCTTCGCCATCTCTTTAACATGTTCATTGCTGGACCGAGCGGTTCAGGCAAAACCGAATTTGTCAAACGTTTGATCGAACATAAACATCATTTGATCGATCGTCCACCTCAACGTATCGTATGGTGTTACAAAGAGTGACAATCGGCGTACAGCCTTCTGCGAGAAAGTCAAGGCGATTCCATCGTGTTTGTGGAAGGCATTCCTGTCCCCAGTCAAATTCATCTGGTCGCCGACATGATAGGAGAAGACAAAGAAGAAATTAAACTGTGTCTTATGATCAAATGGCATCATCGTAATGCCAGTGTCATTTACATCACCCAAAATTTGTTTGAACAAAGTAAACCCTATCGCACTATCAGTCGCAATGCTCATTACGTGGCCTTGTTTAAAATCCCTAGAGATAAATCGCAAGTGCAAGTGTTAGCCAACAGTTAGGAACTCCTTGGCTGACTCGTGCGTACGACGATGCCACTCAAACCCGACATTCCTATTTACTCGTGCGATTTCGTACCCATCTGTTTCACCACTGTTGCTAAGACGGAGGGCCTGTCGTATACACGTCCCCATCGACTTAACAAAAAATCTATAAAAATATCGGACACTTTTGGTCTGTCTCACACATCGTCAACATGACGTCCCTTCAGTCTCATCTTTCCATCAAGTTGATTCGTGCCTTGTAAAAATCCACAAATACGTGCTCGTGTCTTAGAAGCCAGTCTTAGAGAAGTCATACAATGGTTTACGGTGACAGTACGTCAATTACTGCAAGGCATGATTCACATTCCACATCAAACCAAACGCTTTTTTGACAGAAACAAAGAAGCCATGATGCAACTGGCAGATCCCCGCATCGACACTCAAACCAAAAAGGAAATCATTTTGAAACCTGGAGGTAGCGGTTCTCTAGGAGGTGTCATCATTCGTTCCCTCTTAAAATGTCATCCCAATGCCCCCAAAGTCATCTCCAAGAAAAAAGCCACTCCCCGACCCAAACGTTCCCAGAAGAAAAAGAGCAGTGGTGTCACGACCAGGTAACAGCTAGGAAAAAAGAAAAGTCCCCAGAAAAGACCCCAGAAAACAGCTTCTACCCGCAAGAGAGGTACTTCGGCCAGGGCGAAATCCTTACATCCCCAAACCTCGCCCTGCAACGACGGTGACCGCGTCTCCAGTAGCCTCAGGTTCTTCCACTTCTTCGTTGCTAGTGATGCCAACCAAACCCAAGTTGACACCCGTTCTTCCTAATTTGATGAAGAAATGGAAACCCGTATCTCCAGGAAGTTCTCCTCCAGCGATGACACCCTCCACCTCTTTAGCCGCTGCGGCAGCTGCTCACAAAGTACCTGCCAGCAATATCAAAGTCCAAGAGAGATCGGGCATGTTACATAGTTTACTGGATTTATCCAAGCAATAACTGTCCCGATTTAGTCCGTTGCGAACCCCTCTACGGCGCGTGATGCCTGTCATCAAGTTGATACGACGTAAAGACAATCAGTGGCAACGCATTCCACTATAAAAAGACCCGGGGAAAACGATGGATATGCGTGTTTTTGTGCTCGTGAACGCAAAAAGATGTCCCCTAAAAGAAGTGCACACCACCATCTTCTTTCTCCTGCCCAAAAACGAAAAGAAAGGACAGTCTAGTCATTCGAAAAAACGCTTAGCCAAGCATCGACGTCTACCCCAGAAAATACCCCATCGTGCAAACAAAAAGAGGAGCAAGCTAAGGGGAGGATTTTGTTGGCACTGTAATGGTAGAAGATATGTTCAAACAGTTTGGTTTTCCAAAAATTATCCAAAAATATATCCCCAAAACTAAGATAAAAGAACGCATGTCAAGCCAAGGACTTCAGTGTATTTTTTGCTCCTGAACCGCAAGGGATGCCTCCTAAGAGAACTGCACACAACCACCATCGTCGTTCTCCCGTCCCAAAAGGAAAAAGAAAAGAACAGCCTCGTCATGCGAAAAACGCTTAGCCAAGCATCTACGTCTACCCCCAAAAGACACATTCGTCTAAAGAAAAAGAGAAGCAACCAAAGGGGAGGATTGTTTGACGATACAGGAAGGAAAGTCGTCACATTTTTGACGAAGCAGTAGTCAAAGAGTTTGTCAAAAAGACTGCTTACACACCCTTTGATCTACTCAAAAAATACGATAATAGGGCGTGTGCCAAGTCATTGACGACAGTGTATTTTTTGTGTGTGCCCCGGAACAAAGATGTCACCCCCAGAAGCCATCCCTCTTCTACACCCAAAGGAAAGAAAAGGAAAATACCCATCCGTCAAAAGAAAAAGCTGTTGGTACAACGCGGAGGATTTGTGCACCTGTTGTTATCACCCATACTAAAAGCCACATTGGCACCCATGATTACAGCACTCGTGGGACCTACTGCTTCACAAATGGCTCAAAGATAAAAAGGATCAAGAAGATAAAAATGGGTCCCTGGAGTCAAAAGATCGCAGACCTGACCTTTGGAATCTGATGAAAGGACGAAAACGAAAACTGGTTTTAGTGCCTTACAACTGATGGATGGAATTCCATCGTTGGCAAGAATAAGGGACCCTGCATTTATCTCCCACTGCTCATTTGACCAAGTTTGTCCCCATCACAACACGAATTGCAACCCCTTTTTCCTCAGAAGAGAAAAGAAAGGTGAAGACAGAAGTGAAACAAGAACTGATTACCCCTTTTCAGACATCCTCCTACTATACACCTATTGCTCGTCGGACACGCAAAGCATTACAATCCAAGAAAATACCACACAAGAAAGAGTAGCATCGTTGAAGAGTGGGTCACTTATTAAAACATGTCCTAATGGAGAATGTGTTAGGCAACATTTACTACGATCCATCCCATCATGCAGGTTACGGAGGAGTTCAGAAGTTGTGTCGTGCTGCCAAAACCCGACTCAGCAGTGTCTGTTTACCTCAAGTGCAATTATGGTTACAAGGAAAAGCCACGTACACCTTACACAAACCCATTCATTGAAAACATTGCAGAAGTCTCACTCGAGTGGAAGGGATCGATCATCAACGGCAAGCCTATTTAGCCGATGTCTCTCATTTGGCCACCTTCAGTCGTGGTTAAAAATATTTGCTTTGTGTCATCGACGTCTTTTCCAAATTTACCTGGGTCGTGCCATTGACTTCCAAATCGAGCACTGAGTTAGTGCGAACCCTAAAACTGGTGTTGAAATAAAGCGGGCGTCATTCTCTTCGCTGGCAAACCGACAGAGGTACCGAATTTCTGAAGCAAGCTTTCCAAAAAGAATTAAAGAAATGAGACATTCATTTTTTCCACCACCGTGAATCCCGAAACGAAAGCCAGCATCCTGGAACGTTTTCAACGCACCTTGAAAAAACGCATGTGGAAATATTTTATGCATCAACACACTCTCAAGTATATCGACGTCTGTTTACCATGCCACCAACCGTGATGACGATACAAGAATCCCAATGGGTAGAATTTCATCCCGTCTCCTCTTTGACAGCATCAGCTCCCATCGAGTTTGAAATCAAAGGACAGCCCGAAGATTACATCGATCTGAATAGCAGTTACTTGTAAATTAAAGTCAAAGTGATCAAAACGGACGACAGCAATCCGGGAGCCGATGCTAGAGTAGCTTCCGTCAACAATTTCATTCATACCTTGTTCAGCGAAGTGGATTTGTACTTGAATAACAAACTAGTCAGCAGCAGCATGGATACTTACCCTTACCGAGCGTACCTCCAAAATCTGTTGACGAATGGAAAAGAGCCAAGAACGCTCATCTCGATTCATGCGTGGTATGGAAACCTGACAAAGCAGGCGTGAACAAATTTGGCGACACAGGCGTAAAAGAAGATGGCAATCGTCACAATGTGGGCTTTAACGACTATCGAAAGAAAATCCTGCAAGGACGTAGTTTAGAACTGATGGATCGTTTGCATTTGGATATGTAGTTGCAGGAGAAGTATTTGCTGAACGAAGTGAATGTCAGCCTGAGACTGAATCTCAGCAGTACTGCTTTTCATTTGATGGCCCATGGCAACGAGTACAAAACCAAGATCAAAGAAGCCAGACTCTACGTGCTACGCTTGGAAGTGTTACCTAAAGTGGGAAACGACATCAGTCACACTTTGAGCAGAACGACCGCCAAGTATCCGATACGACGCGTAGAAGTGAAAACCTTCATCAATCCCGCTGGAAAGCGATCCATGATCAAAGATCATCTGTTCCAAGGCCAAGGACAGTTACTCAAACGTTTAATCATTGGTATCAACAGCAATGCAGTCTTCAAAGGAGTCCACGATCAAAATCCTTTCGAGTTCATCACCTTTGACGTGTCCAAGATCGAAGTCAGTCGAGATGGGAAGATCCTGTGTCCCAGACCCTTCGAACCTATCTTTAACAAGAACAATTACTTGAGGTCGTACTTGTCCATGTACAAAGCTACCGGATAGTTAGGGACTAACACCAGTCACGGCATTTCGTACGACAGTTATGCTGGAGGTTACGCTTTGTGGGCTTTTGATTTCACTCCTGACCAAGGCAACGACGAGGGACGTTTCCAAACTATAAAATCTGGCCAGAACTTCAATTTGCAAATCCTCTAGAACGTCATCCTGTTCGCCGAATTTGATAATACGATAGAAATCAACAGTTTGAGAGAAGTCATTCTGGTCTATTAGAAGCTATTGAAGACTCTTATCCTTCTTTGAATGGTAGAGAATCTTTTTGGAAATGGAATGGGAGGATATCGTGGAAGCAGAACCACCCACCAAAAATGACAAAGACAAAGAGGACATGGTGATGTCCAGGTGGCCAGAACAAGAACAACATTTAGTCTCATGTTTTGCCAAACATTGTGCAGAAACCATTACAGGGTTGGCAAAGAAAGATTGCTATGGATGTCAAAATGATCATCCCAGTCAAAATCAACATGGTAAATGCCTAATAATGAGTCAAGAAGAAAAATTGGACGAGTATCTGGAAGACGCTTGGCGTCTCATCTCGGATGAAGCAGTGTTGCATCAGTGGTATAAAGACTTGCGTGATCATTTTTTCCTTCCTTTGACTGCTCTAGAGATCCATCACATTGAATCTCTCTTGGCTCAGAGCGTGGAGACGAAGCGAAGAGACAATTACTTGACAGTGATTTTCAAGCAGAAAGTCAGGATTGAATTGATGACTTATCATTATCTGTGAAAAATAAGAAAAAAAAACGAACAAAATGGATACTTGGGAACTTTATTACCTTTTGAAAAACAGCTCGTACACCGCTTCTTGGAATCCTGTCGTGTGTGCTAAAGTGGACACGAAAGAGTTCTCCTTCTTCCGAAGAAGCAGACCCTATCCTGTCGGAAAGCCTGCAGTCTGACGGGGACACAGTCTTAGACGATAAGAGATTGACATAACCCCTCCAACAAAACAGCCTTTGTCTGGTCTACCCCCAACAACCTAGAAAAGAGATACTAGTCAAATTTCCAAACTATTTTTCTGTCTTTGTGTCTATCTGTAGGTTATAAAATATAAGTGTACCTATAAACACTTCGTTTTCCTGGCTTGTAAGATAGTGTGTGTGTATGCGTGTGTTTGTCTGTAGGTAAAAATAGAAGTGTGCCTATAAACACTTCGTTTCCCAGACTTGTAAGATAGTCTCTGTGTGTTTTTATAGGTAGGAGTGGTAATAAAGTGTTTGAAAGAAAAAAAGGTGAATTTGAGTGTTTCTTTTAGGTCCGCGTGTTCCATGTTATCGATAGTAAAGTAGTATTGTTAGTTTTTTTGTAAGGGTGGTGTTTTCCTTCACATCCGTGCTTGAGACATAAAAACTAGAGCGTTCTTCAGTCTGGCTTGGTTTCCAGACTGCAGCGAAGAGAGCAGCAAGAAACACGAATTAATGGAGCTAGAGACGGATCAACTTATCCCCGCCCAGGTACTGAATGTAATAAAGGGACTTGGTCTTCTTGTTGCTTCAGGCTGGAGCCTGAGAGCACAGCAAAGTAGAACAACTTTGCTGCTGATTTGGGAAACAGGCCCAGGAGTCGTCGCAGATGGGGAAATTGGCGCCAACAGAGGGAGCATGCATTGCAGACCCAGTTAGGGAACAACCCTCCGAGCACGACTCAACAAGTGAACAAACCACAGCAGGAGATTGTGCCAATTATACCAACTACTTCGACTCAAATTGAAGAAATAACAAGGGCCAGGCTAACAATCACTACTGCCCAGGCAAAACCGGACCTCGCCCCGGTCAAACAAAAAGCACAGGAGACTTTTGCCAGCATAGTGGCCCACGTTTCTGCAGCTACAAAAACACCACCACGGCAGAGAGTTCATCGTGAGAAGGAAACTACAGTGGAAGCAGATCTACAAATGTCCTCCTCTAGTGAAGAAGAGACAGAAGAAGTTGAGGTAGAGGTAGAACATGTGAGAGGGATTTCTACGAGGGACCCCTACAGGGATAAACTTCTGGAAATGAGACTAAAATCGGCGATAGAGAATAAAAGAAAAGGAGCAAATTTCATCAGCGCAGTCAAATTCCTCGCATGGCGTATCCTGAACTCTTACAAACCTAGTCCAAACGAGTGGCACTTCGGGGTCAGGCTACTCGCTCAATATTACCCACATGCTTACCAACACTACCCACTGATGGATCTGATCGATGCTGCTCTATACTTGAGGGCAATACACGACCTTAAGGATTTTCCTGAACCAAACGGACTTGACTCACGAACTGCGGAATAAGTTCAAGAGGCAGAAAACCGGAGAGGAACTTTCAATTAACTGCCAAATAGCCCTTTTTAGTGCTCCAAATTGCCTCTTTTGTTTTAAGGGGTTACATTTTGGCCAGGAATCCAATTAGAACAATCTATGATTCTGACTTGATCCTTTCTTCCCCGTTCAAAATTCAAACCGAATGCCTAATATTGACTAAACTATTATATGTCGCTTAGACATATTAGTAATCTAAATCTGCTAGGGACTCAATTTTATGTACACTATGTACTAGTAAGATTGGATGATAGGTGATAGGCAAATTTTAAGACCTAAAGAATTTGGTTAATTGCACAGGTAGCTTACACAATATTGGCATTAAGTTTGTCCATTAGTATAACTGGACTGAATTTTGAAATAAGTACGGACTGGCGGTTCTGGGCTGTGACGACGTCCACTGCTTCTGCGCCGGATTGCCGAGACCCTTTGCTCCCACTCCAGACTCGGACATCCGTACATGGACGGTATGTGGAACGATTTCCACCCGTCCACACACCAGGTGCCCGAATGAGACGTCATTGCTGCCAACCAATGGCAGCGGGCGTCTCTTAACGACTGGTTGTCACCTGGTGGTAACGCAGTAGAGTTGACCATGCCTGAGTGTGTGTTGGGTCTATTCCCTCTCAAGCAATAGCCCCTAGCTGGTGAAGTGGCTGCAACATCACTCAGTCGTCACCAATTATATTAAAGAAACATCTTGGGCATATTTAACAGCCCTCTTTGAGGGCATTAAAGCCTGGAGGATGTGGCACGCTTTCCTTCACCCAGGATTATTTAGATATCCGCCATGCGGATATTAACCATTCGCAAAGACGAAAGCGACCTAAATCTAAAGTCAAAGTCAAAAAGTCAGTCTGGCTACCCATCGTCAACGAGACACCTTCAAAGAAAATGAGGAGAATAAGCAAACTTCTTGAACTCCAAATGCACCTGGAGTATGCCAGGCCCTAAACGAGCTTGTCATGGAGGCCATAGTTGAAGCAGCTAGGATTGAAGAAGAAGAGGGGAAGAAAAAGAAAGAAGATGAGAAGAAAATGAAGAGAGAGATTCTGCCTCACCTCATACTTTGGCCTCTGTGTGTGGTGAAGCCTGAGGTGAGGACGCCAACACCACCACGTCAGCCACAGCCACAAGCACTACCATCAGTACCAAGAGGCGCTGTCCCTCAGATGGAAAACTGGGAAGAGTTGGGGAGACAGGGAGACAGCGGCAAGAG